>CATIWQ010127230.1:0-10792 GCA_949673415.1 Euphorbia schlechtendalii | reverse complement strand
AGGAGTGAACAGTGTACTATCACATCAATTATGAATAAAAAGGCAATAATTTGAGCCTGAATTGTATATTGTTTGTGGTTGATATGTATACAGAAGAAAAATTAATGGCCTGACCTTCCCTACACTGCCATCTCATTTCATTTCAGCTACGTTTTCTTCTTATCTTCCATATATTATTACATTTAATATTAATATAATTTTCTGTTCAACTCATTATCGTACTTTGAGCTATATATTTATATTCATATTATGGCTCACTTTATTAGTCTTTGTGTTTTGCTTTATCCTTGATAAGAATCTATTTATTCTACATTATTTTAAATTGATTTTCCCCACACAATTTCAAATAATATAAATAATATTCCAAGTTTTAAACTGTTATATCTATTTTTTTTCAAAAAAAAAAAAATTGTTATATCTATGATAGAAACATTTTAATTTAATCCCCGTTTCCAATATTTATTTTGATAACTATGAATACCTTCATTCAACTTATTATTATACTTTATGCTAATATCATATACATTTGGTGTTTCATAGCAGTGACATAATTATTAATTTATAAGTTAGATCATGAAATCTTGAATTACAATTCAATAAAATTCAATTCTCTTGAATTAAAATTAATTATGTTTAATTATAAGTAATTATAAACTTACATTAAAATAAATTCAATACAATTAAATTCAATTCAATTTTTGAAAATTGGAGAAAACATGTCCTTGGGTGCAAAGAAAATTTGAGTTTTGATTTATTTGGGAAAATATTAAAAGGGATTCCAAAGTACTACTATATTGCAGTGACGCCTAATTATAATAATGTAAAAGATAATTATTTAATTTTTCTTAAAAGTACATTTCAGATAAAACTTACTGAAAACCCTGAAACAAGACGCCGCGACGCAAAACTAAAAGAGCAGGAGTTTCCTTTTTCCAGAGTATAAAAGAGATCAAATACTTCATGCCACGTGAGTTTCACCCATTCGACCCTCTCCGCACGTGCCTGTCGCTTACGTCATCCAACCAAAACTGCGACTTATTTTAACCTTTGGGTTAATTCATTAAAAAACATGATCAATCGATAATTAACATTATTAATCATTTACTAAATCACCCATCCGTACATCTCCCCCCCATAAATACCCCTCAACCACTAGCTTCTGATTAAACTTTCTCACTCCTCTCTGAGCTATCAATTCAATTTTCTCTCTCTCTCTCTCTACAAAACTAGCTTTGAGTACGGACTCCCATCTTCCTCTCTGAAACCCTAATTACTACCTCTGCGCCTACATTCATTCTCCATTTCTTAATCAGCTATATTTAATTTCGCCTTTAATGTTTTTTCTGGCGAATCTGATTCGATTCAGAGGACTTGGAGATAAAGGCTGAAGTTCATTGTATCCGATTCCGGTTTTTTTTCTTCTTTTTGACTTGTTGTAAATTCTCCTTGTTTTTCTCTCTCCGGCGAGAGTTTTCCAGCTGGATTCTCAGCTTCTAAAATGATAGAGTGCAGCCACCGTGAGTCCTCCGACGCTGATCTGAATTTCAAAACTAACAATTCATCAACCAGTTCAATGAGTAGTGAGAGTTGTAGCAGCTACAGCCGTTTATCATTCGAGCTTCTCGCTTCCAGATCTTCACCGGAAAACTTCGCTCTCAAGCCTCACCGGTCTTCCGATTTCGCTTACTCAGCTATCCGCTCCGCTACTTTCAGCAGGAAATCCGGTCTTACTTTCCGTGACTTCCACCTCATTCGCCGGATAGGCTCCGGCGACATCAGCACCGTCCACCTCTGTCGCCTGAGCAGAGATCGGAGCCGAAAATACGACGACGATGAGGAGTGCGACGAGGAGTGCTATTATGCGATGAAAGTTGTGGACAAAGATGCGGTAGCGATGAAGAAGAAAGCGCACAGGGCGGAAATGGAGAGGAAGATCTTGAAATTGCTAGATCATCCTTTTTTGCCGACTTTGTACGCCGAGTTTGAGGCTTCTCATTTTTCCTGCATTGTAATGGAGTACTGTTCCGGCGGCGACTTGCATTCTTTGCGCCATAAACAGCCTTATAAACGCTTCTCTCTTAACTCTGCAAGGTAACATCCTGGCTCTTCTTTTCAGTGTTAGCATTCAATGATAAATGTTCTATCAATAAGTTTATGAATAAAGCTGCAACTCGTTTAATTGTTTACATGATTTGAAAAGGAAAACAAAAAAAAAGAGAAAAAATATTTTTGTTTTCTTCAGAAATGTTTAAAGTGATGCGTTTTTTTTGTCTTTTACCTCTCTTGTTCATCCCTGCTGCAGTCACTTGTCAAAATCGCCATTATCTCTAATTTGCATTATTATTTAAGGTCTTGAAAAAAATGCTTTCTGGTATGTGAAATTTTGCCGTTAATGGAATAATGGCATTGTTTCGCTCTAGGCACCTTCAAAATTTGCCACATCGGGAATAGCTCTTTTTACTTTGCATGCACGAAATCAGAATTCTCTTTTTCCAGACCTTTTCGTTTTGGCTTGAAAGTTTTCTTTTCAGTGTTTGGTTCGAGGGAAAATATTGGTGAAATTTTGATTTTAAGTTTTAACTAATTGGAGTAATTAATTATTTATGCTTGGCTTCAGATTTTATGCAGCGGAGGTTCTTGTAGCGTTAGAGTACCTTCACATGCTGGGCATCATCTACAGAGACCTAAAGCCGGAAAACGTTTTGGTCAGATCAGACGGTCACATCATGCTCTCAGATTTTGACCTATCATTATGCTCAGATGCAATCCCAGCCGTTGAATCTCCCTCATTATCTCCTGATTCTACATCATCCCCATCTGCAATTCCCTACACTCGACCACGCTCTAGCAAGTCTCTTTGGCGCCTTCTGAACCGGCTATTCCGGTCGAAGAAAATCCAGACCCTTAGCCGCAGCCGGTTATTCGTCGCCGAGCCGGTGGACGCCCGGTCATGCTCCTTCGTCGGGACTCACGAATACGTAGCGCCGGAAGTAGCCTCCGGCGGGTCCCATGGTAACGCCGTTGACTGGTGGGCGTTTGGTATTTTTATTTACGAGCTGATTTACGGTCGTACGCCGTTTGCTGCTCCGTCCAATGAACAAACGCTGCGCAGCATTGTCAAGAAGCCGTTAAGTTTCCCTACACAATCGCCTTCTTCTTCACTTGAGCAACATGCACAAGACTTGATATCCGGGTTACTGAACAAAGACCCGAATAGCAGACTCGGGTCAAAACGCGGGGCAGCAGAGGTCAAAACCCACCCGTTTTTTAAATGCCTGAATTTTGCTCTCATTAGAACAGTGCGGCCTCCTGCTGTTCCTGTTTTACGACGGCAAAGTACGTCGTCGTTTTACCATGGGAAGCCCAAATCAACGGCATTTGATTACTTTTAAAGCAGTCATAGGCTAGACACCTTTATGTATATTCTTTTCCCATTTTAGTCTAAACAACAGTGTTTAGGTTGACTGATAGTTACATAATTTTGAGGAGTTATCCAAAGAGAAAAAATGATGTTTTTTTTTTACTTTATCCGGGAAGTTTTGAATCCCACGGTATTATCAGTACTAATTAATTAGTAGTATAATTATGCGTGGTTACATGCATGTATGTGACCGTTAGAAGCATTACATATCATGAGGAGGAAACGTCGGTTAGGGATAACTAATTGGATTATTAATTAGCACATGATTTTGATCTGACATTATGCTTATAATAATGGAGTTTGACATGTGAAGATGAAATTAAAGTCAAATGTGGTAACAATGTTTTTTATGTAACATGTTACTTAAGTCAACCCTCCCCATATGGATTGGTTTCAATAACACTACAATAATTTGTGCTAATGTACAAAGAAATAAATATTTCTTTATCATATTATTTATTATGTAAAAGTACCATTTATTCATTATACAGCATTAAAATATGGTTGAGTCATAATTGATTAAAATTGCTAGGTCTTACCTACTCTCCTAGAGCAATTAACTTAATTCCGAGATCGGTAATTTTATATATCTTTACTAATTAATTTACAGGACAAGTGCGATCTCATTATTCAGTTTCAAATAACTTAATTTGACTGCTACTTCCTCGTAATTAATTTTTTATAATGGTTTACACATAGAATTCAAAGATGTGATTTGGTTTTCGGAAGCTATAGCTATGCAGTTTAATGTATTTAAAGGATTATTTCTCTTTTTAAGTTTTTGTCTATAAGCTACTGAATGAAAATAACTTATGATGAATTATGGTATATATGATTTACAAAAAATTCATAGTCAGTAGAAATTGTTACATAATTAAGGAGAATATATAAATAATATTGTTTGTAAGTATAACTGTCAAGTCTTTGCAAAATTCTTGAAAATGAAATACAAACAACTTATACATTACTTATAATGACCAATTTGATAGTTAAAATATAATAATACTTCATCTATTTATGAATTACAATATACTTATAAACTAGTTAGATAAAACAACGTATAAGCCAATAACTGTAGACATAAGACATGTATATGTTAAGTACAGTTTGAAAAACAGGGTTTAACTTAAATCACCCATAATTCCCGTAACATTTTGACCATCGTGTAATTTTTTTAATTTATTAGATATTTGTAGTAGACTAATAGTATTTTAAGTGGGGTCCATATCTAGACAAATCATGTGGGAACACAGAATTGCGTGGGAACACAACCAGACATCAACGGCTTGGATTCTTTAATCAGGTATTTGCAGTTCCTCTTACTATCATCTTGTTTTTTAGTAATTACTAATTAATATCTTAATAAATGATTGTTTAAATCATTGGATAATAATAATATAGTTGAAACTAAACCCAATATTTTAATTATATTTATATTCTTTAATTTGCAAATAGCCGAGGTTCTTAAACTGCATTGTTGGACTTTCGGTCCCAAACCCTGTGTATAGCCTGAAAAACAAAACAAGAAAATCCATTTGAATCTATTTAAAACATGGATGTTCAAGTAGATCATGGCTGAGGGTGTTAACAAGTCCACCCGAGTTTCGGCTCGGTCGAAATTCGGTCAGAGTTCGACCTCGAGAATAAGATCGGCTCGAGATATTAACAAATCAAGTCAAGCTTTTTAAAGTTCGGTTCGAAAACTTTTAAACATTTTCCTATAAATTATTTAAAAATAAATTGTTTATGATTGGTAAGTAATGATTATTAATGTTAAATAATTATTAGTAAAAAGTTAATATAGTTTATCGGTTTTATGTAACCAAATGTTTTATTCCTTCCTACCCATTATTTTTACTCATACTTTAGTTTAAATTTTTCAAATTATATATTGAATTTTTATTTTTTCGATTTGTTATATTTGTAAAATAATAGTCAAAGAATTTAAAACGAGCAAATGAGACTTGTTAGGCTAGCTCACTCGTGAGCTCGAGCTGAGCTTTTCACGAGCCCAAAACGAACTTAAATTTTACACCAACGAGCTTCAAAGTAAAGCTTAAATTTTCTAAACTCGAAAAGCTTCGAGTCAAACCATTTCCATTCACGAGTCAAGCCGAGCCCAAGACTGTTTGTTCTTAATTCGGCTCGTTAACGCTCATAATATTCATAACAGTTCACCCGTCCTTTACAAATTAAGCTGAGGATAAATATATTTTGATATATAAAATAAGTGGTGATATCAAGGCCCACTAAAGGCCCAAATAAGCAAGCCTTGGCCCGAAAACAGTCTCCACAGTCAAACTTGCTTCGGCATAGCTGCGCGCTGAGACCGCTTCAGCAGAGCAGTGAAATGCCCTCAGCGCTACCCACCTCGCTCTAGCTGAAATATCATCGGCATGATCCATGCTGATTCGACGCACTCCTTCTCTTTCCTCTGTCGCATTAAATGCAACTCTGACTGGTAGGGACGAATCATTTAATTCTCCGACGGCTGAAAAGACCCTCAAGCTGCTTGCCACATGCGCACAGCTTGCAGGCAAACCCCACAGATCATCATTACATGTATCGCTATAAATAACAAGATGATTTCTCACTTTGGAGGTAACCGTTACTCTAAAACTACACTCTTATCACCCTCTCGGAGAGCTAACTTTGGCATCGGAGGGTCTTCGCCGGAAACACTTCTGACCGGGGACTTGTTTTGTAGGTTCCGGAGACTTCGAGGACGACGAACTTCACTCAATGGATACCAAATTGGTGTGGTGAGCGTGGAATACGACCCTAAACGATGACTACTCACCCAAGCAGACCAACAAAATCTTTCACTCCGGAAATGGTTCTATTCTTGGACATACCGGAACCAGGAGATAAAGCTGGGACATCGAACCCCGTTACCACCGTTCCACCACCACTGACGGAAATGCCCATCTCATCGAGACTTGAGACACATGAAGAAGGGAGAAGGAAAGTGGTAGAATAAGACATGGTGGCGATGCTTGTCAAACAAAGTGAGCAACAAAATGCGACCATGACCCTTATGCAAAATATGATGAATGAAATGCTGCACTCGCGAAGGGAGTAACAGGAATTGCTTAGGGACCTTTGTAGGGGAAGGCAATTGGATGGGATGGGAGCACGACATCCATACCGAGGCTCCCCGTCTTTGGTAAGGTAAAATCGCTCACGTTACACTTACCACCGCTCGCGAGCAACGGAGAGAGACAGAACTGCGACGGTTAAAGGAAATGAACAAAATCCCAGCGACGGGAAGACGGAGGATCAGAGGAATCGCTCCCGTATAAAGGAAGAAGTTCCGCATTCAAAGCTTGCTTAAGGCAGCCCTAGAGTAGTGAGGCGAGTTCAGCAGGATCAAGGCTGGAGGCCTCCCCAGAAACCAGAACTACTAAAGAGGATTTGAAGTCTGTGGTAGCCAGGAAGGTGGAAGCCTTCCTAGCCGAAAGGGGCATGGAAGCTGCGGCACCAGACGTTGCTGAAACAGAGTCGCCCTACAGAGCCCGCATACGCTTGGAGAGATTCTCGAAAGGGTTCAAGCAACCTCGATTACAGGAATATTCTGGAGTGGGAGACCTTACTACGCACGTTCGTTACTTTTGCCAGTGCATGGAATCGGCAGACACTACAGATGCCATGCTATGCAAATTATTTCCCACTACCCTAGTAGCGCCTGCAACCTACTGGTTTGAGAGCCTCAAGCCAGGATCCATAACTAGCTTTGACATGATGGCCAAGAGCTTCACCCTGTACTTCGTTGCATCTATCCCGCCCAGCAGGACAGTCCAAGACTTGCACATGGTTCGGCAAAGGGTGGATGAGTCCCTCGCTGATTTCGTGGAGAGATTCCAGAAAACGACTCGAGATTAGGGACTGCAACATCGACATGGACTCGGAGGCATTGGCTCGAAATTATCGTAGTGTTGATTTGGCATAAGACATATCTACCGAGAGACCCAGCACCTTGGCGATACTGATGTAGAAAGCCAGGAAATGGGTGAGTTGGGAAACTCACAAGAGGAACATGAAATAAATCGAAGCCGCCGCAAGGGAGGAGTCGACGAAAAGATGAGACTTTGGAAAACGTGAGCCGGAGCGCTGATAAGCTTACCGCTCGGAGATGCTAAGGCGGGAAGCGGAAGAGTTCCCCCCTTTCAACGCCAAGAGGAAGGAGGTTCTGATGTAGATTGAGAAGAACGGGGATGACATTAAATACCCTCCTAAGATGAGGTACAAGGGGAAACCGGGATCTTATTGCGAATTCCACAAAAGTGAAGGCCATGACACGGAAGACTGTAGGGAGTTGGCCCGCGAACTAAGCAAAAAAGCCTCTGATGGTAGACTGAATCGCTTCCTCCAGAACCCGCTGAGAGATCAACAGCGGGAGGGAGATGGAGGAAGAAACCCTCACCAAGAACAGCGGGGCTATCAACCGCCTCGCTGAAATGAGGAAATCGGCTATCAACCGCCTCACCGAAATGAGGAAACAGGCTATCAACCGCCTCACTGAGATGCTGAACAAGGCTACCACCAACCTCGTTGTGCGGTTGAAGAGCCATCTCCTAGAGGAGTAATACACATGATAGCTGGGGGAGTCTTCCTAAAAAAGAGGAAGAGAGGAAACGCACATGATTACGATAATACAAATAGGTCGAGCGAAACGTGCTACTCCTTTGCCAAGGAAAAGAAGCCTCCACCACACAATGACGCTTTGGTGATTGAAATGATGGTGGAAGGATACCAAGTGCGCCGCACACTGGTAGACGCGGGTAGCTCGGTTAACGTGATGACGAGAAGGGTGTACGAAGCCATTGGGGGGAACCCTAACCATCTCATTATCCACCAGGCGCCGTTGATTGGCCTAGGGGATCACACCGTATGTGTATTCTGCTCAGTGAACTTATCTATTGCATTGGGAGATGACAGCCCTAGGTGGAAGACGTGGGCCGAATTTCTCATTGTAGATATACCCTTGGCATACAACATAATTTTGGGTCGCCCACTCATCATCGACTCCGAAGGGGTCATTAACCTTCGTTACCTGACGCTTCAGATACCTACGCACCATGGAGTAGCCACGGCTAGCAGAAATCAACAAATCGCTAGGGATACATACTTGATGTCCTTAAAAGATGAGCCTTTATCGGTAGAGGAACTTGACGGGGAACGGACTGTAGAACCCGCGGATGTAATGGTAGCGGTATGCTTGGAAGAAGGAAAGGAGGTTCATGTGTCTGGAGGGTTGAAAGGCGAAACAAAGGAGGCAATCTTAGCGATGCTACGAGATAAGGTCCAAGCTTTCACGTGGACTTCGGCAGACCTAAAGGGAGTAAGCCTCGACGTCGTGGAGTACAGGTTGAATATCTTTCTCAGGTGAAACCAGTGAAGCAGAAGCAGAGGAACCATGCCCTAGAAAGATAAAAGGCCATAGAGGAGAGGTCTCCCGCCTGCTCAAGGCCGGACATATCAAGACAGTCCGCTATCCCGACTGGATTGCTAACGTAGTGCTGGTCAAGAAGTCCAATGGAAAATTTCATATGTGCGTAGACTTCATGAACCTTAACAAAGCATGCCCTAAGGACAGCTACCCTCTCCCCAGCATTGACATATTAGTAGATGCCACGGTAGGCTATGCCATCTATTCCATGCTAGACGCGACGTCAGGATATAACCAGATACCTATGAAGGAGGAAGACAAAGAAAAAACATCGTTCATCACCCATGAAGGAATATACTATTATAATGTCATTCCCTTCGGTCTTAAGAATGCGGGAGCCACATATCAGCAAATGGTGATCGAGATCTTTGGTGAAATGATAGGGAAAGAGGTAGAGTTGTACATAGACGATATGATCATTAAAAGTAAGGATGAGGCTGAGCATGCAGCAGACATAGCCAAAGTTTTGACTCTTCTGGAAAAGTATAGGTTAAAGCTAAACCCCGAAAAATGCGCCTTCGGCGTAACAGGAGGAAAGTTCTTAGGATACCTGGTGTTACAAAGAGGAATAGAGGTCAACCCTGATAAAATAAAAGCAGTGCTTCAGCTCAAGGAACCCCAAAGCATCAAGGATATCCAACGTCTGAATGGTAAACTCAATGCACTGGGCCGCTTTATATCCTGCGCAGCACGCCGATGTGTACCATTCTATAAGGCTCTGAAAATGAAGAAGTTCATGTGGGGGTAGGACTGTGCTACGGCCTTCGCCGATATCAAAACCTTTCTGGTCTCCCTACCTCTGCTCAGGCACCCCGTCGCTGATATGCCCCTGTATCTTTATCTCAGCAGCTTCGAGGAGAAGGTAGGAATGGTTCTAGTCAGGGAAGAGGGGGTGGATCAGTTTCCTGTCTATTACGATAGCCGTACTCTAAAAGGTACCGAAGTGAAATATGGCCGAATGGAAAAGCTAGCTTTCACCCTGGTGGTATCTTCTAAAAAATGGCGCCACTATTTCCATGCCCATACAATCATCGTACGAACTAACTTACCGCTCAAGAAAGCACTTCAGCGACCTGAATCTTCCGGGCACCTTGCGGAGTGGTCCCTTAAACTTACAGAGTTCGATGTTCGCTTCGAACCAAGGACGGTAATGAAAGTACAAGCGTTAGCCGAATTAGTACAAGAATCCCCACCACTGAAAGAACCACCGGAGGCGGCATGGCGCATATTCATATATGGTAGCTCTAACAGCGCTGCAGCAGGCATTGGAATTTACATTCAAGGCCCAAAAGGGATAGTAATACGGCATGCCGCTAATCTGGAGTTCAGGGCCTCCAACAACGCAGCAGAATACGAAGCACTGATCTTCGGGTTGGAAATCATCAAAGCCATCAAACCAGATAACATTAATATTGTTGGATTCTGAAGGACAAATAGTTTTGTAAGTTCTGAGTTCAGAAGGAAGCCTCAGATGAAAGTCGCCTTAAAAGCACATGGATTTATCAGAGGAACTATGAAGTCTCAGAGGTCATCATTATCAGAAGAAGAGTCATATAAATAACAGAGGATCTCTCAATACTCAGATCGTTCAAATGCTCCTCTGAGGATTGCAAAAGGTCAACTAAATCTTTCGGTGCTAAAAAGTCAAAATAACTGACTTAGCATTTAATGCCGCCGCGCACATTAGGCTTACGTCTGCTACAAAACAAAAATTGCTGCAAATTCAGGAAAAAATCTCACCTGCTTTGCTGAAAAAATATTTGCAAGTACAAAGTGAACCCGCAAAATCAACCAAATACAACAAAGTGCAAATCAGACCTAGACGAGCTCTCTAACGGATTATTAACGGAAACAAGACTGAGAGACAACGGCAGGATTTCCAGCAACGGTCCTAAATATCAACGGAAACTTTCTCTCCCTCT
>CATIWQ010127229.1:0-12809 GCA_949673415.1 Euphorbia schlechtendalii | reverse complement strand
GAACCGGATATATATATATATATATATATATATATATATATATATATATATATATATATATATATATATATATATAGTGAACTTATAAATAGTCCTCATCATATTTTTCATGTTTATTTATGTGTTTAAACTTTATACCGGTGCCTGGTGTATAAGTTTTTAGTGATATTTTTATTATTGTAATATAGGATCATTATTTTTAATCTCTTCTTAAGTGTAAGTAAAAGTATGAATTTTTAGTATGACATTCAAAAAAAATTAATTGTAATGAGGGTCTGATTTTTATGTAGCTCACGAGTCTCTAATAGGTTAGGAACGAACCTACTTGAATGAGGGACACGTAAAGGTAGATAAGGGACAACACAGATTAACCCAAAAAAAAAAAAAAAACTCAGGTTCAACCCATTTCAAAAAATAAAGAAAAATAAACAAGCAAAAGAAAAGGAAAAGGAAAAAACAAAACAAAAACAAAAAAAATCTAATGCTTGTTAGAAGCATTAACAAAAGGCTAATAAAACCTCCCAAAGAAGAAGTATTTGTCAGGTTTTCGACAGGTGCGTTGAGCTTGATGTAAATTTAGTAACCACAGAAAAATACATTAAAACCGCCAACTTGATGTTTTATACCTTGTTTCAATATACAGAGTGATTAATACATGATTTCACATACAATACAATTATTCAAAAGATTTCCTTTAAAAGGATACAATATTCTTTCTACAAGCATCAGGATTTTTGCAATGTTTGATTATGACGACAGTAGTAGTTTTGTCTAAAGAAGAAGACCCCGCTTTTTTCTGCATTTCCCTAGGAATTTTTAAGGATCTCTCTTCAATTGCTACGGGAAGCTTTGGCTCGATTTTTGAAGGCGTTGTTCAATTGGAGAAACATGCTGCAGTCAAAATGTTGAAACTCCAATACTTCAATAACTGACTCCATTTTAGTGAATGAAACGAATGGAGAAACTTGAGCCTCAGCCAAGCATTAGACTACCTTCACTGTTGTTGCAAGTCTCCCTTTGGTTTACCGTGTTTTGAAGCCAACCGATATTTTTCTCAACCATGACATGGTCCCCCATTTTGGTTCCAAACTGATTTCTTTTGAGGCCATGGTCTGAAAATTGAATCTCTGAAACAAAGTACATTAGCATTGCATCATAAAAGGATTGCAATTAAAGAAACCAATAACTGATGTATAACATAAAACGAAGCAATATAGTACCTTTTCAATCCAGTTCCAGCTCAGGATTTTCCACCTCAAAAACCAACAATTTAAGCAAATTATATATTTCTTCACCCATTGGATGAGACTGGTCACGCGAAACAAATGCAAAAACTCGATCCTTAACCTTAATCGAAGACCATCCCGCCTCCTTAATTATCCCTTTCACTCTCATCGTCTTTCTAGCATCTGCCGATTCCTTCATCCTCCCTTTGGCCGCATACAAATTAGCCAGAGTAATATACGTCGAAGCACAATTCGGATTTAACTCGAGAATCTTCTCAGCAGCACATATTCCACGCTCAACATCGCCTCGTTCTCTGCATGCTCTAAGAAGACAAGACCACACAACATCTTCACATTGAAAGGGCATGCTTTTGATCATAATTTCTGCCTCGCTTAATCGACCAGCTCGACAAAGGAGATCGATCATGCAGCCATAATGCTCCTTTGAAGGACATATTTGGTATTTCTTTGTCATTGAACTGAAGTAGTGGAAACCAAGGTCAACTAATCCAGCGTGGCAGCAAGCTGTTAGAACTCCGATAAATGTCACGGGATCGGGTCTCAAACCCGTCAAAGGAATCTTCTCGAACAAGGCAATAGCTTCTTGGCTACACCCGTTTTCTGCATATCCATTTACCATGGCTGTCAATGATATGATATCTTCATTCTCTGCCTCGTCTAAGATTTTTGAAGCTTCTTTGATGCAACCACATTTCGAATACATATTAATCAATGCACTCTGAACCATTGCGTTTTTTTCTAACCCGACCAGAAAGGCGTGAGCGTGGAGTTGGTTCCCTTGCTCGAGAGTTGCCATACTTCCACAAACGCTTAATAAGCTAGCGAGAGTAAACTCATTGAGATTAGTTCCTTCCTTAACCATCCATGACAGATACTCGAATGCTTCTTCAACGCGCCCTTCCTGAGAATAACCTGCAATTATCGTGGTCCATGAAACGACATCTCTTCTGTTCAATTCTTGGAATACTAAAGAAGCTGAAGTTACTAATCCACATTTTGAATACATTGTCATTATGGAATTAGATACCGGCAAATAACTCATATGACCAGAGCATAAAACATGCCCATGTAATTGCGCACCCCACTCGATTCGCCCCAGATTTGCGCAGCTGGAAATGACAGCTGCGAAAGTGAATCCATTTGGACTCACGCCTAATTCTTGCATCCTTATAAATGCTTGAAGGGCATTTTCATCTTCACCCGTTTGAGCATATGTTGCTATGATCATTGTCCATGAAACTACATCCCTTACGGTCATCTTTTCAAACAAATGCGAACCATACTCTAATTTCCCGCATTTGTTATACATGGTAGCAAGAGTATTCGCAACGAAAGAGCTTTCTTCAAGGCTTTTTTTCAATATTTGACAATGAATCTCTCTCCCATGATTTATAGAACCCAAATTAGCACAAGCCTTCAATGCAATAGCAAAGGTGTGGGAGTCACATATAACCTTTGATCTCCACATTTCAGCAAAATATTGCAAGGCTGACTTACAATTTCCGGAATGAACAAGCCCTGTTATAACAGCCGTCCAAGACACTACATTTCTGATGCTCATCTCATTAAACACCATACAACCTTGTTCAGTTTTACCAACCTTCATGTACATATCCAGAAGGGCACTTCCAACAAAAACAGAATTAACAAAATCAGTTTTTACCGAATAAGCATGCATTGATTCGCCAAAACTCATATTCACATTCAATCCACAGACTTTTAAAGCAAGGCTAAGTACAAAGGAGTCCATTTGGAGATCAGGCTGAACCCACATTTTTGAAAACAATGCTAATGCCTCAGTGGTGTTAACCTTGGTATATCCGGATATTATTGTTGTCCATGAAATTTCGTCTCTATGATGCATTTTATCGAACAGTTGGCGAGCATCTTGCAAGCGGCCGGTTTTTACTAAATACTTGAGTTCACTGTTGATTTCAATCATGTGCGTGAGATTAGGCGACTGGGTTATTTGCGACAAGTTTTTGGGTGCTGAAAATTCAACCAAGAGATCTGAGGATGCGCATAATCTTCTGATATAAGCTCTTACAGAGAGAGCCATGGTTCTATAGTAGAAAGAATGAGTCTATAATGTTTGGCCTTCAGATTAATGTTCGTTGAAACGTAAACTCTATAAATTATAACATCGGCATTTTAGAATTGAGGTAATTTTTGTAGAAAATCCATGAGTGAGAGTTTAGATTATAAAGTAAGCATACAAGAGAAGTTTAATACATTTATCTCGACATCTCCAATAATTCTGTGTGACTTTTAATATATAATTACGGTAAACTGGATATATATTAACACTTTTTATATTTTAAAAGTAGTTCTTTTATAATTTCATAATTTGATATGTTAACGTCGCTCATCCTTATTTCGTAAATTCACCATTTGTGAAAACAAAGTTTGGAGGACTCCATTGTCAAGTGGTCACCATTTCTCGGCCGCCAACTGTTCAGTTCAAAATGAAGAGCATGCTATCTTCATCCCATATATAAGCCAAAAAGCTCAAACTAAACCATGAATCAGCAACCTGATATCTGCTTGGTATGCTCAACTTATTACTTGGCCAATCAACAAGTACATGAAACGAACACACACAAGACCCCATCCATTCGTCTGCATTATTTAGCTGCCACAATCAGCAGCTTAAAACCTGCTCAATAAATGGCATTCTAACATGCACCCACAATTCAGAAAGCTACAAACAAAATAAAACATTTGGTACTGTTACTCTTTACCAAAAATTATTCAACCTTTTTGCCCTGGGATTGGCTAATAACAACTATTTTTGCAAATACCTACACTCAAATTTGCTCTCTTGAGTATGAATATGCACACCTAGTCTTTGGGCCGCAAAATACTAAGTCTTTACAAATGATGACTGATCAAAATCCCAGATTGTTAGTAGCTAATGTAGTAGTGACTTATACCTTTGCTCTGTGGCTATGAAAAACACAACTGGTTATACAAGGAGATTGATATTAACATGGTGGCATGTACAAGCCTTTTTATTCTCTTTTCTTCTACAAAACTACAACAAAATATCTTTAGAGCCCCTTGTGACTCCTGGGCATCTCACTCTGCAGGATCATCATGTTCAAGAGATAACGCCTCACCTTTCGGTGCTGGAATATAAGACCACACCAAAGCTGCAGTGCCTAGGGTTATCACCATAGCAATTGAACCCCACACCCATCTCTGCTTCCTTTTCCTCACCTGCCTATTACGCCGTGCCATCTCTACACAACAATAAATGCAGAAATATTAACAAAGCTACATTACTATATCTATATCCTTTATGCTATGCTATGAGTTCACCTGCAATCTAATCCCTATTATTCTCTTCTCACCATATTATACTTTAGCAGCAAATAAGCCAATTTTGGCATGCAATATTTGAACATTTAATATATATTGCAAATTACTTTTTGGCAAATCCAAATTTCATGTAAATTTAAAAAGAAGTGAGAGCATAGAATTCCAAACTCCAAATGCTACACTATATAGATATGAAAACTACATATAAGATGACACTCAGATATTACATAGCACATGACAATTGAAATTTTGAAGCATCAAAGAACAAAACATTAGAGCATGCTCAGGTTCAGATATACTAGAAAACAAAGTGCAAGATAAGCAAAACATTTGCAAACATGTCTACATTTATTTGAAGAACATATATTTGTTGAGTTTAATTCGTAATCATATGCACTAGAAAACCAGTTGCAGGATTAGCACAACAATCACAGACATATCTTAATTCCATTGACCAATTCACTGTGATAGTTAAGGGCATTAAAAAATTGAGTAGCATGTGCAAGTAAAAGGTTAAGAGCAAAGAATCAAACATTTTCCTCATGCATATATGACAATGTTGGTCTCAAATATAGTAAGCTATTCACGTACAGAGCACAATATTCAGATTTTTAGCATTTGCATCTTAAAATTCACTTTACAATCCTGAAATTGACAATCTAACCATGCAAATTCAAGAATCATCCCATTACTAATTTAAGAGACTGATTACCAAAAAGAAAAGAGTATTTTATAGTTATTTCTACACAAATTAGAGCAAAGATTATTAAAGAAAACTATATGAAAACAATTTAGAGGAACCGAAATCTCACCTACAGCTTCTTGGTTCCTTTGAGACATTTCTCGGTTCACAGCCTCATAATAATGAAGCCGATCCAACAATCGAGCAATCTCAAAATTCTTAGCTTCAATCTGAGCATCCTTCTCGATCTCTGCCTCAGCTTTTCCAATGCCCCTACCAATTGAATCTGACACAAACCTAGCAAGGTGAACCTGCCGGCACATCTCCTCTGCAGGATCAACATCGTAAGAAAGTGAACACTCTTGAACAGACAAGGGAAATGCAGGTAGAGTCAATCCTGCATGGGCTAATGTTTCCTTGATCCTCTGCCAATGACTTTGCATGCTATTTAGTGTTTCCTCTGCTTGCTTTCGCTTCTCTATCTCCGTCAATAAATTTAGTCTCATTCCACGCAATTCAACTTCTATATCACATAAGGAAGGCTGCTGGGCACTATCAGGGGAAAGCTCTACAGGTAATATGAATAAAAATGAGTTTATTGATTTAGCTAGTATCTACACAGACACTATCAAGCAATGCAATGCAATGCTTGTAAATGACAGTAAATACCTTTCAACGTCATAAAAGAGGAACAAAATAAGAAGAGTAATAATGAATATCAAAATATCCTAGTACCTTCCCAAGCATCAAAAAACTCTCCCCCTGGTGTAGCTGCAGCATACTTAACAGATTTCTCTGTAACAGAGTTGTCCTCGCAATCAGTGTTGCTAGTGTAACCAATTGACTCCTGTGGATCAAAGAAATCATCAAGCTCACTATCCCTATCTGAATTCGATGTGATAGGCTTCAGCAAAACTTTTTCCATGGTTGAATCTCCGACATTTCTGTTTTCACGCTCCCCGTTACTGCTCCCAATTTCATCATTGTACAGGCCATTTACATGCTCCTCTTTGCCAGAGGCCTCATATGCACCATTTTTTATCTTTTCTTGAGTGTAGATATTATGGACTCCATTTACAATCTTTTCTTCAGCAGAAATAGGAATGGAAAAGGTAACAAACTGATCTTTAGCTGACTCAGCAACCTTGTTTTCTACACTTTCTTCACTCCCATTTACCTTATCATCATCGCCATTTTTCCTGCGGGAAGCCACATTATCCACAGAATGGCTCTTTAAAAGACGTGGTCCACGCCTCTTGTGGTTAACAATATATGGTGAAGGAGGGAATGAAGATGGTGAATCAGGAAGTGGGGTTGCTTCAGGAGTGGCATAGAGTGCAGGTGATATTTGAGGACGTGTAATTTTCCTCTCAGGCACTGGTAAACTTCTTCTCCTGTCAAGGTTTGAAGTTGGCACAGGCCTGGGTTTTGGGATAGACTCCAGTTTTGGAGCAGGGTTTGAAATTGGAATAGAATTGTCGACAGGTTTTGAAGCTCCAGGTTCTAACAACCTATCCAAAGCTATAGCAGTAAACGTTGGCATGGCTCTGCATTTTCAACCAGATAACCAAATGAGAGAAAAAAAATACATTTGACAGAACAAGATAAGAAGGGAAAATTAGCAACACAAAAAAGAATGAGAAAGAGAAACCAGATAAATGAATACACTATGGAGCAATTAAACAAGATCGATCAAATTGGAAACGTGAATGACTCAACCATTTCAAAAAGTAGCCACTATAATCAAACAATTGAAACAGGAGAAAATATTTTATCAAAACGACTAGCTCTGCCATGACTAAATTAAGTCCTTCGTTATGCACTCAAATCCACCACATATATTCTAGTATGCTACCCAGCCATGAAACTGCCATGTACATAAATGGACACATGAAAAGACCAGCACAGAAACTTTCTCCCAATCCCCATGAGAAAACAAAAACTATTGAGTCTGAAACAATACACCAAAACTATTCAAAAATAATAAGAGATTGTAAACCTTAAAAATGGCGATCCACAACAAAGAAGGAAAGCAGGTATATTTCATTTGGCCTAGCATAAATCAACGATGTTGTAATCTCAATCTAATTTCAAACAAGCCTAAACCTCCAGCTGAAAATATGATAGCAGAAACAAAATAGAAAGATCAAAAGTTGAACCTGAAACGGAAACAGCTAGACTTGGCAAGGACAGTGAAACCCTATATCAATCTAATCCAATCAAATCATATACCAAACATAGCCGAATAAAACAGCAGCACCTCGAAAACAAACTTGAATCCAAGAATTCCTATTTATAAAATCCCAGCAATAAAACAGAATACGGAAACAGCAAAGCGAAGAAAAAGAAGAAATACCAGAAATGATGAGAGGCGGAGCAAAGAAACCCTAGAAATGAAAAAGATGAAAATCAGAGAGACGGTAAAAATGATGGAAGAAGAGAAAAATCATAGCATGTATACATCATTTGATCTCTTTTTTTATTATACATATACCGTTTGCCAAAGATTAGAGTTCACACTTCTTACCCTGGCCTTGAAGAACAAGCCAGAAATTAAAATAAAAATTAAAAAAAAAAAAGAAAAGAGAGAGAAACCGTTAAGCGCTTTATATCTCAGAGGTATGGATTCCCTGCCGCTCTATTCTCCATTTTTCTCCCCACAAATTTGAATGCTTCCTTTTCTTCTTTTTTTTAGTTGGACTTTTAAATTTAATTTAAAAAACGCTGTGTTTAGGGCACACGTATGTCTTCCTTTTTCAATTCCTTTGACCGCTTTATCTAAGGGTATTGTAGACATTTCATATCAAAAGTGATTTTCCCAAATGTTTGGAGGTGTCATCTTGGTGGGTTTTGGTCACATTATTTAAATTTCGATCGCTCTTTTTTTAACACGTAATTTCACTATTGCGTACGATTATTCGTTAAAATCATATTCAATTGCAAATAATAAAGTCAACGATTTCTTCTTATTTTGTCTTTACTCGTTTTATTAGATTGGGTTAACATTTGTTCCCGAAATTGTAATTCCATGGAATGAATGTGAAATATGACGAATACTTTGTATTAAAAAAAATCATCACTGTGTGAAACGTGACGAATAACGTTTTCCATGAAAGATGGGATAGTTATTATGATGAATAATATAAATAGTAAATCATTATTTCGTCAATTTTTACTATATTTCATGAAATAGTCATTTTGTGAAATAAATGACATCTAAAAATAATGTACAATTTTTATTAGAGATTTGTAACTGATTTTAACTCAATGTATTTCTTTGCATTGGATGCTTAAACCCGCATTTTAAGTGAAATACGTGCTATACTCATAACTATTTATAGCTACATCCACTTCTTATGAAATATTATCTTCTATTTCCACCGAATAGTATTCCATGAAATGTCAGAATAACTGTGAAGAAATTCTATAGTAACTTTGTTTTCGACAAAGTTATCATTACTTTGTCTCTTCTAATCATTGGATCAATTGTGTGAAAATTAATTTAATGGTTGAAAAGTGCAAGGAAAAGATGATTTGTTTCAAAGTAATCATTGAAAACACCATAAACATAATTAACATGATAGAAGTCATATAAATAGTATACATATGTCATATTCTTTAAGTTGTTTCTATTGTTTTCAAGATGGTCACTCCACTAATCAATTGTCACCTTAGTATTATAGCGTAAGTACATACTATGATTATTTTGTGTAATTGTTGTTACCAATTTTTTTTAGTATCGAAAAAGCTGTTGCAGATTTGATTTAAACGACAAAGAAATAATAACTTTGTAAAATACAAAAGAATCACATAAATACCCATAAATAGAAGTATACACATGATTTATTATATGCATATAGTATGGGTCAAATTTTAAAAGGCCCAATTTCAATGGTTCCAAAGCCCAGGTAAGGTCTCACCCATTTAACAGCCCAATAACATCTGGTCCAAATGACCAACTATGGTTTACAAGTTAAAACCACCACATGATAAGGTAAGGCCGTAAACTGCAGTTGGGGCCCGGTAGGATCATTGATAATGAACAATATTTGTTTTCTCTATACATGTATCTATATTTTTATTATCTTATGCTCTCTACTTTGACGGTTTGGAGTTTTAATGTTAATGTAGGAGGTCAACTGAAATAATTCCTCGTTTCAGCTTGTGATGCAATTAGGATTTCAAATTTAGTGAAAGACTATTATACATTTTTTCAAAAAAATTTACGTATTTTTTTATGAGCGGATAGATATAGCCTATAGGGGAGTTTCCAGCAGCCAGTGCACCATGGACCTCATTCACCACTGGTCCTAATAGCAAATTTAAAAAAAACCAAAATGCATAAATTAAGTTATACTACACAATTTATGTGTTATCTTATTTGTTCAAAAAGTATACATAGACTACATATCAACGTAAAGGGGCAAACTGGCCTTGCAAAAGAACATGCATTCACTTTTTCAATTTATAATTTAGGGTTTACTGGCAATTGGTTTCAATTTTATTGAACAAAAATGGGTCCACCTTAGATTTTCAATTATTTCGTATTTTATTTTGTGTACTTTTGCTTTTGATTTTCCTACTCACTTATAAAATGAAAGTTATCCATAGATTCAGTGAACATGAAAATTTGATTGGTCATAAGATAACAAATATATAAAAGCTGTTAACAATAAAGAGGAAATTAATTTGTAGGGAATTTTGAATCCTTGCTTTTACCTTTATATTATTAGTTTTTTTTTTCTATGTACAGTCTTATTTCACTTTAAATCTTTAAAATCTAATAGTAGTTAAATCTCCAATTTATACATACTATGTCATTCCCAATAAATAAATTTATTCGACATCAAAATATTGAAAACTTCATACAATATTAAATATTCCGTTCACTAAAAAATCTTCATATACTAGGAAAACTGCTGAACATGCATATCAGTTAAGTTTAAAATGAAAAAACATCTTAAAAAATCAACAAAATAAATATTATGAATTTAAAGCTTCGTTTATCTTGCAAAACATAATCTTCCAGGAAAATTTGTCACTTTTTTTTAGTGTCTTGATGAACTAAAAAACAAATTAAAATTTATTTTATAGTTAAGAATGATAAACTCCTCGATATACAGAGAGTTAGAGACAAATGATAGTTCTAACGGGTAATTATGGGTACAAAGGGAACATAGACTATGTTTTTTTCAATTCATTTACCAGCTAATTAAGTTCAGTTCAGTGTAATACTTATAAATACTACATACCTGTAAATTTAAATCACAGAATTTCGAAATAAGTTGAAAAAGCATGACCATGTTAAGCATTACCATATTCCTAGAAAGAAAAAAGAAGATCCTATTGTGATTTCTTTTACAAAATGTCAATTTGATTCCAATGTTTAGATTTTTTTTGATGGTTCTAGTGTTTTGTCTAAAACAAAGAATCAAAATAACAGCCAATCAATTCATAGCCCAAAGATAAAGTCATTTGTCTAAATTGGAAATGGCCGGGATTTGAGTTTCGGTGAAAAGAGGTGAATCCATTGAGAAAGGAACAGAGCTTTAAATCAACCGAGCCTTTCATGAATGGTTTGTTTTTCAGCTCGATAAAAGTTTGGCTTGACTCGATTGATAAATGATCAATTCGTGAACAAGAATTTTGAATTCGTATTGATAAATGAACAGTTCGTGAATAAGAAGAAGCTCGCTTGAAAACTTGCGAACAAACTTGATAAGAGGCTCTGAATATGTTTGTAAACTGACTCGAGAAAAGCCCGTGAGCTCGATTATATTATAGAGCCTAAAATTTAAGTATCTTTCAAGGGATAAAAACGTTTTAAATACATAACATCTTGTTTCATGATGTCAAAACATAATTTTAAGTTCAAATCCCGGCTTCAGCATGTAAAAAAAACTAAATTACATACATGGTTAAAGCTCGATTAAAGCTATCGACTAAACTAGATTGAACAAATCTCGACTGAACTCAATCGAACAAAGCTCGGCTAAGCTCGAGTTCGACTCATGATCGGTTTGACCAAGCTCAAGCTCGGCTCGAACTAGTTAAAAATTTAACAAACAAAACTCAAACTCGGCAAAGTTCGGATTGACTCGGTTTGTTTACGAAGGAAAATATGCACACAATGATTCAAATTCAGACGCACAGCCAACCTAATTAAGATTGAGATGGGTGTAGTTTATCTTGGATTCATTAAGACTCTTTGTAATATAGACTTAAATGTATATTGGAATTTGAAAGTAGTGTTGTTTTAGTGGAATAAGTGGATAACATATTTGTTTATGTTTCAGCATGTATATGTTGTCGATATTAATTCCAGAATTTTTATGAAATAGTGAAGATGAGTATTAATACATATTAAATCCAATTTAGAATGGCGAAACAATGAATTCACCTATAACTATTAGTTAACTTAAAGCCACATATTGATTAATTTAGACGAGACGCTGTTGAATGAGATGCATGATGATGTTTTTGAGTAAATTAAAAAAAGTTAAGAAATAATGTTCACAATTGACAAATAATTTCTTTAATAAAATAATTTTTATGGGTTTAAAGTATGTCACTTTATCCTTTCATCATCGTCATATGTTAATTTATGGTTGATTTGACTTTTCAAATATGTAATATTTTAATTTTTCTCTCCAACCAAAAGTTGACACGTGGCACGGAATGGGAACTAGTGTATTTTAAACAACTTCGAAAGGATATTTAATACATTTGAAAGTTCAGGGTGTCAAAAATCAATTTTGAACGAATTCAGAGAAATGTAAATGCTTTAAACCATTTCAATTATATGATTACACCATGGTGTACATTAGACATGATTCAAAATGATATTCACGTATAACTTGGAGTTTTAGTCACCCACATATTTAATAGCATAGTAAACTGAACTATACTACACATTTAATAATATATATTGCATATATAAGCAACGAATTGGGATATGCGATAGATATAAAGAAGTGTTGAAACGAAAAATAGAAGTTAAGAATAGGTGGGGCACCCATGAATTAGACAGATAGAGGGAATTGTAAGATTAGGACATTTTCAAACCTTAATTGCAGAATTGAACTGTCACCATCTTAACCAAACCTATTCATTTCATACACTTCTTTAATTCTATTATATCTTATCTACGCGTCAAAGATGCTGACTCTTTCTCTACCCTGTTTTATTTCTTTTAAGTATTACTTGTTTTTCTCAACAACTAATCGTCTCATAATCTATCTAAAAAAAGGATATCTTTTTCATTTTGATTAGACATTTTTCTATGGTTCAAATTAATTCCACTGCATAATTTTGAAATATGATATTTGAAACTGAAATTCTTTTAATAAAAATAATTTGATATACAATAGGATTTTTCATTAATTAGACAAAACGAGTCATGAACAATAATATATTTTGTCAGTCCACAAGCTCAACGTGTTTATAACATCTACTATTCTTCTAGTATTGTTGTTATTTTTTTGTTTTTTTTAATATGGATTTTTGAAAAGGTTGAATTTTGAATCCACAACTTCTCACCTCTCACCTCTGCATTGAGA
>CATIWQ010127226.1:0-15699 GCA_949673415.1 Euphorbia schlechtendalii | reverse complement strand
CTTCGTGGGGGTATTCTAAAACAAAAATTAAAAAGAAATAAAAGAAGAAGGAGAATTACAACATTATTTATAATAACATGGAATAAAATAATTCCTAGGCCAAAAAAAATAAAAATTAAAAGAAAAGAAAATGAACATGGAATTTGCAGCTCTAGGAACTCAGAGGCATTACCCTTTTGGCGTGAATCCACTTCGGCGTGTCCGTTGAAACCCCGGGAGCGTTCCTCGTTCGTTTTGGTTTATTGTGATTTAATGTGAAAAGTTTGATGTAAAAGTCCAAAAATCTTCATTTAATTCTTGGGATTTTAGTGTAATTTAATTGAAAAAAAGAATAGGTTGGTTGGAAAATAAAGTGTTTATTTATCCAAAAGATAATCAGACTCGGGTTCTAAATTTATTTTAGACCGGAGAATATCTGAGGATTTAAGAAGAAAAGATGAAGAAATTTGAGATCCGAAAGTGTTTTAGATCCAAGAAAAAGTTAGAAGAACGTGAGAAATATTATTTTTATTTTTTGTTCTGAAAGAGAGGATTTTTCTCTCTGAATTTCCGGGCCCCGTGTACTGAAAAAAACCCGACTATTTATAGAAAAAAGAAGTCCCGAAAAATCCAAAGTATAGAGCCTCGCCAACGAGGGGTCTGGCGCGCGAGGCTCCCTCGAGCGTGAGCGAGGCTGCCTCCTAGCGAGGCCGCCTCGCGCAGCCTCGCCCAACCTTGAGCGAGGCTACCTCCTCGCGAGGCCGCCTCGCGCAGCCTCGCGCGAGGCTACCTCCTTACGAGGCTATCTCACGCAGCTTCGCGTGAGCTGCCCCGAGCAGCCTCGCGCGAGGCCGCCTCCCGAGGCCGCCTCGCGCAGCCTCACGTGGGCTGCCTCCTAGTGAGGCTGCCTCCGCGCGAGGCTCCCTCGCGATCGGGATGACGTCTCCTTCATTTTTTTATTATTTTATTTATATATATATATTTTTTTTCTTTTTTTGTCTTTTTTTATTTAGTTAAATAATTTAAAACGTCCGAGGAGGATTCCCATTTGAAGATCGTCGGATGGTCGAAAATCGTGTGATTCGAGGATAAATTTCCTGAAAAGCCATCATCATTGAACGCGCGAGCTAGTACAAAATCCCGTGCTCACACCATGACAACGCTTCCTTAACCGAAAGCGCTTCCGCTTCCAAAATAGACAAGAAGGGTTATAACCAGCCAGCTTTAGCTCCAATAAAAAGGCCACCAGCATTGCGAATAATAGTCTCACAGACAGTTGAGGCTCTATCATTAAATAAAGTTGCATCGGTGTTACACTTTAGATAAGGGACTGTAGGAGGATCCGAGCCTGAATTTGGTGGAACTTGTTGAGAGACTACAACAGCTTGCTTTTCACCATTGCAAAGCGCCATTGTTCGCACACCGAGATACCGAGTCAAAACACTGCTCTAGGTTGCATAAGGATGGACTTCCAAATCTTCTTATTCCGCGCAAACCAAATGGCCCACAACATGAAGAAAAGCTGCTGTAGTAACTTGTAATCATTTAAGGAAAGCCAACCTTCTTCAATTATAGAGTTCACCGATTGTCCACAGTTTATAGGAACATGACCAAACAATGACCAAATATGCCCAGCATAGGTACACTCAAATAAGACGTGATCTAGGGACTCAACACCCACACAATAAAAGGGACACGTTGCATTATCAATCACATGCCTTACTAAAAGATTAACTTAGACCGGAAGTACATCAACAATAATACGCCACAAGAAAATCTTAATTTTAGGGGGAAGCTTGATATTCCAAATCCGGTTCCATTTGAAATTAACCCGGGGTAAGAGAGCGGAAGCATTAGACGATAAGCTACGATAAGAACTTTTAACCGAGTATAAGCCTTTAGGCTCATGAGGCCAAAACGGGGAGTCAACCATAGGACTACTGAGCAACAGAGTGTGCAGAATTAAGGGGGCCTCAGTATCATTAAACCAATCATGAACTAAGCTCGAATCCCAACTATTATCCTTAATAATGGTAGCCACCATTACGTGGCTCAAGGCGATGCCTAATCTTCCATTTAGCTTAACCCGACTAGCAGAGGACACCCAAACATCCCTAGAAATATCAATAGAGAAGCCATTTCCCACTTTCCATCACACATGAGCTTTGAAGAATTCCATAGCTGAAAAAATGCTCCTCCAAACATAACTTGGAGCTGGTCCAAGCTCGGCTTTCAGCAAT
Organism: Euphorbia schlechtendalii; assembly: GCA_949673415.1. Lineage (NCBI taxonomy): Eukaryota > Viridiplantae > Streptophyta > Magnoliopsida > Malpighiales > Euphorbiaceae > Euphorbia > Euphorbia schlechtendalii. The sequence continues at coordinate 13,480 of CATIWQ010127226.1, read as the reverse complement.
GAGTTTCCTCAGAATTACCTAATCCCAAAAATACAGCTAATAAGAGCATTTGGGTAGATTAGGAAGCGCCAAATTTGTTTCGCAAGCAGAGAAGTGTTAAAATCAGTAAGATTTCGAAATCCCATTCCCCCAAACTTTTTTGGCCTACAAAGGAGCTCCCACCTTTTCCAATTGATTCCCCTTTGATTTCCATTATTGGAGGCCCACCAAAACAAGTTAAGCATTTTATGGATGGACTCACAAAGAGAAGCAGGAATACGGAAAATAGACATAAGGTAGGATGGAACAGACTGCAACACAGACTTTATAAGCACCTCTCTACCACCCCAACTAAGAAATTTTGACTTCCACGAGTTTACTCTTTTCCAAATTCTATCTCGAATGAACGCAAAAGAGGAATCTTACTATGACCTACCTTCATAGGCATGCCCAAGTAAGAAGAAGTTGGATCCGTCATAAAAACATTAAAAAAATCACAAATTAAAATTTTATAGAAATTATCAAGGTTAGCACTAAACCTAGCAGAAGACTTATTAAAGTTAATTGATTATCCCGACGCTCTCTCATAGGCTAGCAAACATCTCTTAATGTGCCCACATTCAACTAAACGAGATCGAAAAATAAGTAGCTATCATCAGCAAAGAATAAGTGAGTGACAGATGGAGCATTCCTAGCAACAGAGCAACCCTGAATCAACCCCCTAACCTCTAAATCAGAAATCGCAGCCGACAGCCCTTGGGCACAAATAATAAAGAGATACGGAGAAAGGGGGTCTCCTTGTCTCAAGCCCCTTTCAGGTAAAATATTCCCAAACCTCCTACCACTTGTACAAAAGGAGTACTGAATCGAAGAGACACACATAAGCATCCAAGACACCCAACAATTAGAAAAACCCATTCTACACAACACTGCATTCAAATATTACCACTTAATTATATCATAAGCCTTGGTCATATCAAGTTTCAACACCACTAAACCATCTTGACCTGATTGCTTACGATGTAGACAATGACCCACTTCATTAGCAATCAAAACATTATCAATAATCAAACGCCCAGGAATACAAGCACTTTGGTTCTTAGAAATAATATCATTTAGAATACACTTAAGTCTGTTTGCTAAATCTTTTGAGATAATGCGATATAAGACATTGCAGAGAGAGATCGACCCATAATCAAAGATTTTCATAGCATTTTTCAACTTTGGTATAAACACAATATTAGTTAAATGCAATTCATCAAGTAGCACACCATTATCCAAAATATGCACCAAATAATGAAATAAATCATCACCAATAATATCCTAATAAGTTCGGAAAAAACCTAGGTTGAAGCCATTCGAACTCAGTACTTTATCAGGATGCATGGTGAATAGGGCATGTCTGACTTTTTCATTTACAAGAGGCCGAACCAAGTCCAAGTTTTGTTGCTCTATCACACGATTACCAATAAGGTTAACAATCCCCTAATTTAACACATCCAATTTAGTAAAATTCTTTTGGTAAAAGTCAACAATATGGTCTTGTAACCCACTCCCAATTCAAACACACATTTGAGTCATTCGTCAAAGTATCAATTTGGTTCCTTCTCCTTCTAGTCGACGCATAGTTATGAAAAAATCTAGTGTTATTGTCCCTACATTGAAGCCAATTGACATTAGAACGTTTCTTCCAAATTATTTCACTATCTTTATTCAAAACCGCCAACTTAGACTTCGCCTTCATGTACTTGGAATTTGCTTCAGGGCTAAAAATTTGACTAAGTGACTTAACTTGCCGCTTACACTCAGAAATTTGCAGCTGAACATTGGCTTTGTTCTCATTACTCCACTGCTTCAACTTTTCTGACAAACGGCTAAGCTTTTGACAAACATTTAGTTCACTACCTGCAGACCAGCAGATCCCAACCAAGTTACGGCAAGCAGATTTCCCCAACCAGTCATTTTCTAATCTAAAGGGCTGGACTTTGACAAAGGTCTCTATCAAGCCTACATATGATGGCCATGTGATCACTAGAAGGCATAACTGAGTGTTGGATAGTGTAATTAGGGAACATCTGAACCCATTCTCCATTAGCCACTCCTCTATCGAGTCTCTCCCGAAGGATAACACTTCCATTCTGAATTTGTTCCCACGTGTAAGGGTCACCGGAGAAGCCCAAATCAGATAATCCACAATCCAATAGAACTTGCTGAAACTTCTCAATCCCCGATAAACATGACAACTGACCTCCCCTTTTCTCATGAACGTGTAAGATTTCGTTGAAGTCTCCCATAACGATCCAAGCGAAATGAAGGCGATAATCCAATTACCGGAGGAGATCCCAAGAGAGGTGACGTAAGTGCTGTCGAGGGTTGCCATGAAACCCCGTGAATCTCCAAGCGCTACTTCTTTCAATCACCACCACATCGATATGCGAGATACTATAACTTTGAAGGCTGATAGATGTTCCGGATTCCCATAGAAGAGCTAATCCACCTCTTGACGTTTCTCCCCTTAGCATAAAAGATTGCGAGTACCCCATCTCCCTACTAACCTCCATAACACGCTGCCGAGTAACTCTAAATTCAGATAAAAAAAATCAATTTAGGATGAATACCGGCCACCAACCTCTTCAAATCATGAACCGTTGTAGCAGGGCCCAGGCTACAACAGTTCCAAACAATACAACTCATTGTTATTGGCGGGGCTGCTCCTCTGCAGAACCTGCCTTCAATGATAAAAAAAACCCATTTGAAATCAAATCATCATTAGAAATTAAGATGGGTTTAGTTAATTTCTCAGTTAACCTTTTCCTCTTCAGCTCCCCCACAAATTCCATATCTTCACCACCTCCCGAATTGCTTGGTATATGATTAATAGCTTGATGAAAAATTAGGGAGCTATCACCCCTCATGTTTTTCTCCCCTGTAATCTCCCACACCCTAAGAATCTCTAGCCTATTCTCATTCACCCTTGCCACATTACACACAGCTCCTACCCCAGCCTCTCTGTCACAGCTTCCTCCACTCACCACATTTAGATAATTATTCTACCTATGACTCCCCCTAGCATTATGGTTCACTTTTCCACTAGAAGAGCTACTAGCACTTGGCTTTTTAACCCCCACAAATTTCGAAACTCTAAGGGATTAATCATATTTCAGCCCCCTTTGGTCGACTGGGCATCAAACTTCAAACCACGGAATTTGTCCAAATATCCAATCCTACCACAGAAGAAACAGAAGCTAGGGAGATGCTCATATTGGAACCTAATGATATTCCATTCCCCACCCAACTTTTTAATGTGCATCCTCCTTTTTAGGGGCTCCCGGATGCCCACAAACACTCTAATCCTCATAAACTCCCTTCAAGCACCAATAAAAGACTGTGGGTCTGATTTAATAAAAGTTCCAACATTGTTGCCAACGTGCCTGACCATTCTTTCAGTCCAAAAACATCCCAGAAGGTCATAAGCATGAATCCAAAATTCAACCTGATGCATAGGGACCATTTTAGGATGCACCTCCCTGTTAAAACTGCTTATCACAATCAATTTTTGTTCGTAGGACCATGGTCCATATTAATCACACGTTCCACATCTAGTTCATGGAATAGTTGGAGACAATACAAGTGTGGTTCTATTTCACTAATAACCATTTTCTTCACGGGGTTTCCAGACTCCCATCATAATAGATTTAAAAACATTCACATTAACATAACTATCAGTAATCAATTTGGGTAAAATCCATTACCTTCTGCTGCTACCACATCCTCCTCTTCGCATACAAAACCCTCTTCCCAATCCCAATCATCGTTTTTTATAGCGATCCATACAACCCCTTTACTTATCTCATCTGTAGACATGGAGATTTGTAGAAAATTGATGGAATGAAGCAAAGTACGGGAGACCAAATACAGCAGCAACAAACAACCTTGGGAGAATCAGACATAGCGACAATCAAAGAAATCAAAATAAGGCAAGATAAAAGAGAACCCACTACAGGAATTAATCCAGAGGGGAAGGAAGAGGTCTAGCGGTGGTTTGCCCTAGCAGAGTCAGTTAAAGGGATGAACATCCCTGTGTGATGATGATGAGGTAGCTGAAGAAGCTTCTATTTCTAGAGAGTGAAAGCAAAAGGAGGTGGTGACTAAGAGGAGAGACATGATAGAGATGAAATCAAAGAAGTGGGTTTTCATTTTTGGTAAATGGGTGCTTGAGAAAAAGAAGAGAGAAGCAAAAAGATGGGATCTTTAGGGTTTAGAGTTTGAGAGCAGCCATTAGAGGAAGAGAGAGCTCCCTAATAAATAGATTATCTCACCTTTAAGTGTTAAGGAAATAGAATGCATTTGAAATTTTCAAGTAGTCATTTAATGATGCTTTTATGGACAATGTGTGTATGTGATGTTAATCAGAATCATGGTCATGTTTCAAAATATTGTATTGAGATATTATAGTTATGATTGGGTTAATTGGAAGTAGTTTACTAAAATTTAAGTGAATACTTTGTAATGCGACCTTTAGGTAAAACCGTGACATTCTTTCGAGATGCAGATCTAAGTTGTTAAATCGGATCCACGAGAATGACCTTTAGGATAGAAATCTATAAAGTTAGATTTGATCCAATTGGTTTATACCTAACGACTAGATGTAATCTAGTTTTGTTAAGATTGATGAAAGTTATAATATGAGCTGAGAGCTCTATACACTATATTAGTTAATTCTGCAACCGAAACTGAGCACATAGTAGCATGTCGTGCTACAATGGGAGGTGTTTGGACTAGGAAGCATGTTCCATGTTCACACGGCTTTAAAAATAACAAGCTTTTGTAATAACATAGTTGTCAAGGCACTAGGCACAACACAATCGCGAGGAACAAGACACGCAGTAGGCGCTTTTTGGGCACACTAATTACATTTTTTTTTATAAATTATGCTAAATCTTAATACCATGAGAGAAAAATAGGAAGCTTATCATATAAATTTAAAATTCATTAAATAATTCCTAGTAATATAAAATTACATGATAAACATCGATCGTCATTAAGATCACCATATTCCTCATCTTCAATAGAAAAATCAAATTCATCACATTATTGGCTCCTACTCCATATCATCCTCATCATTAATGAAAATAGTTGATCTTTCCAGCTATTGTTGTTTTCGCATCTCATAGTTATTAATGCGCTAGGCGCAACGAGAAAAAATCTAAATAACTTGATATACAAAAAATAATAAACACATGGTACCATAAATCTACCCGTGTTGTTAAAGGCGCGCCTTAGGTAGCAGTCCCTCTACCTCAGGCGATGTAGGGGTCCATCACATTGTCCGCCTAGGCGCTCCTTTTGGTGTATGCCTTGTCCGCCTCTAGGACAATTTTTTTCCGGGGTTCAAACTTACTTTACTATGTGTTGTTCATCTATTTTTAAGATTTTTAATAATAATTGAAGGTTAGTTGTTCCTAATTAGAATCTTATCATGGCTTGATTACTTCAAGGCTATATATTTATAATGTAATATTTAAAATTTACATTTATAAGTACATCTAATTAACAATTCTCTTAGCTCTGTTTCTAGAACTGTTTTTGCATTGAACTTCCCTTTTGTTAATCTTGGTATACCTTGTGTTAATTTTGGAGCATAGACATTCATGCTATGTTATTATTTGAGCAAGTTTAGTTGATTGATGGCTTTCAAAAGACAATTAGAGGTACTTCATTTTGTAACTTAGTTTATTGCATTTTCTAGCATTTGTTGCATGTTATTAGATTAATGATTAACTTTTTTTATTTTTCCTTGCTCCTCACCGCCTTGTACCTTAGACAACTATGAAATATGCTATATATTATTTGATGTCAATAAATATATTAAGACCAAAATAGTTATTTTAAAGTATTATTAATAGTTCAGTCGTTTAAACTAGAGATTTTGAGTTCGAGCCCAAGTGTTGACAGTAGACTTTAACTGGAATATGAACCACCTGAATGATGCCCGACCAGCCGACTTAGAAGCTAAAAAAAGACTCTTGTTTATAGAAGTTGACAAATTATGCAGTCAAAGGCTTCTTTAGTTTAGGAACCTATATTTAAGAGGATTAGTATTGATAAGAGTCAAATTCCTCGGAAGGTCTATGATTACATTTGGTCCAGATTATACCTTTTCCAATCAATAAAACTACTTAATTCTCGGTGATATTGGCTCCAGCCCAGCAACTTGTGTCTTATAAGAGATTCAAACTAAAAGAGACAACTATGCCAACTTAAGAAACATAATTATGACAGGGAACCTGAAAAACTAACCTCTTCCCGGATAGGAATTCCTTCAAGGTTCAGCTCAACAATGCCAGCTACCATATTTGTTATATTTTCTAAGTTTATGAATAAATGTGGCTGCGAGTCCACAATATGACAGGTCGAGCTTCACATACTCTTTATACCGACTGAACAATGATTCAGTTAATTGAACTGCTCCATCCAATTATCAAAAAAAACAAGTGATTAGAACAATAATTATGGTGTGCTTGGAATCTTGATGCAATCCCGAAACTAACTTACATTTCCAATGCCAGAGCTTCCAAGCATTAGTCGTGAAAAGTATGACCTTTCTGCAAGTTGGCAAAGGCTATCAATGACAAACTTGTTTATCTTTATTCCATTGAGATTGAGCTCCGCAAAACTATAGAGAAACAAAAACTAGAGTGAAAATGCCTAACCAAATGAACAAATCTGCGGAGAATATCAAGTTTGTAATTAAAAACCTGTCCAGAGAAGCAAGTTTGGTTGACAGATGAATGATAGCTTATCCAGATATACGCTGAAAATTTCTTAAATCATTAGGCAGCACATACCAATGAAATCAAGATTTTCAGAAACTTATAAGCTAATTCAAGGTTTACCGAAAGACAGGTGTGCCAAGACAGGGGTGGAAGGTATTGCATCAGCCATCTTTTGATATCAATAGTTGTACTAATACAAATACAAGCAATATGAGATATTCACTGCTCCGAGTTAGTTCTAATACCAATTGCTGTAAATCAAATAAAAGAACTAAGCCCAAAAGACTAGTACAATGGGTTAGAGGGCCCGATTGACTATAAAATAAACCCTACAACACTTGTTCTTAAAAACAATGTTTGATAATCCTAGTTACGCTTGTTTATTTTCATTAATGATGAAACATTCTCTCTGATATAGTCATAGAAGATAATGTAAAGATAATGACAAAGGAAACGAGTTTAAAGAGGTTTAGATTCACTCGGGCAAGTGACAAGAAGGAATTTACAATATAACAAGCAATTTTGAAAGCTTCAACTTTATAAACGAATGTAACTGCAAGCACAGATGTCAAAACTAAAACAAAGATGTTAGACAAACCTATTGCAATGCAAATCCAAATTTAAACTGCTGTATGATTATCCTGATACAAAAAACTTCTTAAGTGTAACCATCATAAAAGTTCTAAGCACCTAATTAATATTAACAAAACAAGAATCCAAATGAATGATGGATGCTTCAGTTGACTCATTCTGATTTCTGTGAATGTTGCTCGTCTCTGAATTCGAATAATCTCCACTTAGACTTGAGCTTTGATAAAATGCTTCAAAATGTCAAGTGTAACATCAATTTCATGGGCTGACTACTGTAGAAGAATCATGTTCATGTGTTCCACCAATCAAAGTACCGACTCTTTCACCCATTATTGCCTTTGATATGTTCCCAGGTTTCGATAGATTGAACACCACCACTGTCACATCCCACAACACAAATTAGTCCATGTAATCAAGTCTAAGCAAGGACGGGGAGAGGTAATCCCATCCTCGTTTAGGATACAAATTCGTCCCTGTTCCCATTAGGGCAGGTACTTGTTGGGAACCCTAGATTCCAAATGTAATCGAGAAACAAGCTCTACTTGACCCGATTACGATAAGTCCATGTAGGGTGGTGGAACAATTTATGGTTTCACTAATGGATTTAGAGACATTTTGGTATTTCTGTCACAACTGTTGTCTTGAAAAGCTCCACTCATGAACTATTCACAGAACAACATATTTTGGCATTGGATAAAAGATTTTGACCCCTAAGACTAATTAGTGAGGTTTTGTTTTCTATTTATTTCCAGGGCTTTTAAGGACAGCAGCTTAGAAAAGCTTGAAGATAGAGCTTTTCAGGACAACAGCCTGGGAAAGTAATCCCAAACTGACCATTAATGGTATAGTGCATACATACCAGGGATTTTATTTTCTTGGCACAGAGTAATAGCAGTCATGTCCATCACTGAAAGATCTTTCGAAGTCACTTCATGGTATGTTAGAGTTTCGAGAAGACAAGCATTGGGGTTACGCCTTGGATCATCATCAAACACCCCATCCACATTCGTAGCTTTCAACACAACTTCCGCATTAACTGTTTGACCAATAGTTGTGTATGTCATTGCATACAAATCAATGATGTAAATAGACTACAAGTGATATAGATATATAAAGGACACAAACAGGAAACAAGCAAGCAACAAAAGCTAGAAGTAACCAGTAGCACACAGAAAACAGCAACAATAAAACCAAAGAGAGCCTAGGCTACTAAGGACGTAAAATATGCAAATAATATATATATTGTGGGTTAAGAGTATATTACTTTCTGCACAGCGCAATGCTGCTGCTGTATCGGTTGTGAAGAAGGGATTGCCAGTTCCAGCTGCAAAGATCACAACTCTTCCTTTCTCCAAATGCCTGACTGCTCTTCGACGAATGTATGGCTCTGCAACCTCCGACATACGAAACGCTGTCTGAACTCTAGTTGGGATGCCAATGCTCTCCATGGTTGCTTGAAGAAATATAGCATTCATCACTGTTGCTAGCATCCTTTCAGATCAAGCAATATAATATAAGACCCGTCATACAATGTGTTAGACAAGAACCATATTTCTATGGAGGAACTTTATTTCTGGATCTTTGACCCATGATGAGCCAATTGACCCACATCAGACCTATTTTTTTAATGCCTCTATCAGAAGCATTCAGAATATTGATTAAATAAACAATAGCTATTTGAATATGGTCAGGGAAAAAAAATACCCCATTAGTTAGACAAACATAAAGTGCTTATTTTGGTGGTCTAAGTATTAAAAGAATACATAACTACTTAGGAAAAAGAGAGACAGGAAGACAATAGACTAAAAAGGCCATTAGCAGAAAATGATTGTATATTAGCTTTCACTCTATTTACCAAGGTGAATCACTGAACATTGCTGAATTCAGTGGATGTTGCAAGTTGTAACCATTAAAATATTAAACTGGACCTAAAAATTGAGGTCAAATTGGTGCTTTTTCCATAAAGAAACAACTTTTTGAAACAATTTTTTTCCAGAATAGGTCGAAAATGCAATGTTGAGACATTTCCACTCGACAAATTATTATGGCCGATTGGAAATAATGGAGAACATATCAATTATGATGTTACAATTGCAAGTTTCACAGGCAGTATATATGCCTAATATACCTAATACTTTTAGCCCTTAAATCAATATAATAAACTAAAATGTCAGTCAATGAAAGTGGGCATCGATAGAGAACAAGCTAATAGGGTAAAGGGTAGTATAAAATTAAGGGGCCGAAGGAATTTGAGTTGTTTACATGAAAGAGAACCTTAGCCTAACTCCTTTTTTTACCTTATGTCTTTTTAAGGTTGTTTGTTAATACCATGACTACATTAATTAAGGCAATAAAAATACTTATATACCCCTATTGCCTTTTGTTCTTTTAGAAGATGATTGGATTGGATACTTTGTTCTTTTAGTCAATTTCCATGTGTATAACATGAGGGCAAAATGGAGAAGATGTTTAAATTATTGCACGGAAAATAGAAAATGACAAGTATTTAAAAAAAATTAAGGATCCTAAAAGGACAGATGATGATAAAGGAAGAAAGTATTATATATAGAGCTATACGGAGAAAAGAAGGGGGTTGAAAATTATGTTTGTTTGGTTGAGTAGAAAAATGTTAATCTCTCTAGGAAAATGGGTTTAGACTCAATCCAGTGATGTCTTTCTTTCATTGTTGTTCTTTGTTCTGTTGTCAATTGGAGCTTGTTACAGAAGCTTTTCATCAATTTAATCATTAGTTCTCAATTAGTTCAATTCTACTAAATGGCATCTATAGTACAAGAGTTTTGAGGGTGACACTGATATGAATCCACTCAAATGAAGAAATTACCCAATATAGTCAGCGGAAGAACGATCGAGGCCGCTGCTCCCTGCCCAAGAAGAACCACGAAAAATATTTCCCCCACCAACAACAATTGCAACCTGAATCATTCACAGGACATTATTTAGAAGCTAAAACTTGAGAACAAATAACTGATTTCATATCTTGCAGTTGCATTGAAGGTTCCATTTTTAACATCCCTTATCTTTGAAGACTAAGAAATTTTCCATGTAAATAGTTTACCAACCAAATTGTATTCCAAATTTCCTATCAAAATGTATTAAACATTACATAGAAAGATTTATATGCTGAAATAATGTTATCATTTAAAACAGCTTTAAGAACATGAGTAATGACTTTCATCCAGAATTATGATTTGATTTTTTAATTATAAATATACAATACAGTCAATAAGCTATCACAGTGTATGCTGATTGCTGATAGTTTGGCCATTAAAAACACAAGAGAGATACTATGATAAACTAATACAAGTGGAATATTCATTGAGATTGAAACCTAATAGTTAGACAGATAAATATAATATTCAAATAGAATGTTAACCTCAATGCCTAAGCGTGCCACAGATGCAACCTCCCTTGCAATGGACATTGTAACCTACGTTGATAAGAGAGGCAGATTCAATAAGTCAAAACTCAACATGAAATTATTGTCAACAAACAAAGAGGATAGTAACCTTTGGGTCAATATTTTGTTTATGATCTCCTGCAAGTGCTTCTCCGCTTACTTTAAGTAATACCCTTTGCCATTTAAAAGGTGGTCTAGCCATTCCAGCTTCATTCACTCCAAAGGGAGCCATAGATGACATTTTCGGGTGCCTGCAAAAAGCAGGTACAAGTAAATGAAGAACGCAGTGATACAATGAAAGAATACAATTTAAACAAATTTCAAAGAGCGAGGATAAAAAATTAAGCACGCAAGTGGTCAAGTCCATTTGAAAAGATCGGAACATTCATTATAATTAGAGAAGATGGTGACGATAATTGTTAATTTTGAACAACAGAACTCATGCCAACAACTAGAATAAAAATAAGCAAAAGTCTTTTTATTCATTCTTCATATTACAATAGCCAAAAGTTTATAAACAATATGAAATAATAAGCAAACAATGAAACATATACAGTTTTAACCATATATACCAAGCATACATTAAAAACCATCATCGGCGAAAAATAGTAAATATGTCCCTTTGTTTTATTTCAACCAAATCAAACAATGCCACGTATTGCAACATCATTTCTTAGCTATGAAATCTCTTTCCTCTAAAGTTTCGTATTTTGGAGATGGAAACTCGCCCAAACCAGTACAAAACTGGTCCTGACATGTTTTTGCAAAGAACATGAAGTTATGAACTTGTTTCCAGCAAAGTAGCCTTCAATTTGCCAACTACAACTCTTCTTTATTACAATTTCTGTCTTCAATTAAAAGTTGAAATGTTAATCAATTGTTTGCAACTTTTTTTTCTATAGTTGCATTTCTATCTATTTTCACCATTTACCCATGTACAAGTTCTCTTTCTTGTATTTTTAAGAAGCAATAGTCTGTTTCTATGCAACATAACTTATAATACTACAACTCATAAAGAATTCCCAAAACATACCAAAAATTTTCAATAAGAAAATCATTAGCTACTCAGTCAACTGTTTTATTTACAAGTAGGTAAGTATCACAAATTAGTTAAGAAATCCTCTCTACAATTCACCAGTTCGTCAATATCGAAAATTAAAAACTAAAACCGCTACACTAACGCAGAAAATAGTGATTGAACTCATAAGCTCAACACAGACATTTCGACAAACACTTAGAATGCATAAGAACAATTTAAAATCCCTTCGATACATACACACCAACAGATCGTACCTGAGAGTCGCGGGGTCAGAGGTTGGACCAAATTCAGAAGAAAAATGACTCATTAACCGTCCATTTGAGTTGCGGGAACTCTTCGTAAAGCGGCGGTGTTGTATTTTGATAGGATTGAAGCAAGGAGAAGAAGTACAAACAGAATTAAGGGAACCGATAAGAGAATAGGAAGTGGAAATTGCCATTGGCAGGAACTTAAAACTGAAATTGAGAAATTCGCAGAGAAATGAAAGGAAGCTAGACAGCTGCCGCTGGGGTTTTAAAAGACCAAGCGCCAACCTCTCTTTGAGTTGAGGCTTATATTTAAAGATAATTTATTCAAATACCATTTTGGAGATGAATTTAATTCGTTGCAAATTACGTAAATTTTTATATGAAATTTGAAATTTGGTGACTTCATCGTTACCAACCATCTATTTAGTTTTAATATTAATAGTTAGGATTTATTTCCACAGTGAATTTCACAAATAATTAAAATTAAATTTTAACCATTAAAACTGGATAAATAGTTGAGATTAACTAAAATTTAAAAATGCGTCAAATTTCAAATATAGGGAATGGTTGTCAGTAGTAAAAAGCTGTATAAATATATATTTAGCATTTAGGTCAACTTCAATGGTTCCCCATTTTGAGAAATTCCCTAAAATGAGGAATGAATACGGGGAATGGTCAAGTCCAACCATTTCCATATGATATATCCCCAAAATGGGATTCTCCAAATATGAGGAATGATTTATTCCCCTTTTTGAGGAATTGAATAAAATATTATTACTTTTTGGGGAATTAAATAAAATAATATTATTTTTTGCTTTTTTTATTGTTTTTATTTTTTAGTTTTTGATTTTTTATTCTTTTTGTTAGTTTAATAATAAAATATTATATATTTTAAAGTAAATTTGATTTGGGAAACCGAAAATGAGGAAGATGATTAGAGAAAAAAACACTATAGATCCTTAAAATGGAGTTTGGGGAATGAAACATGAGGAAAATTATTAGACTTGATCATAGTAGCAAAATGACATATTTGAAAAATCAAACTAAACATAAAATAATGTGTGGGGGTCATGGTTGTCAAACCCGGCCTAGCCCTTGAACCGGTGAAGGTAGAGGGTCAAGGATCAATGGATCAACTGGGATTGAAAGATATTTGACCGGTGTAGATAAATACGTTTATTTTTATTATTTTTAATATTTTATAAAGTAAAAATACAATATAGTTAAAACAAGATGTAAATTAGTGAGGAAACAATTATTTTATGAATTTCTTATATTTATATATAATTTTCACAATTCATTAAATAGCAAACTAATTGTTTATATTAAAACTTATACTATACATAATAAGATGTACAAACTGAAATATTAAAATAGAAGAATAAAACAAAATAAGTATATAAATTAAAAAATCAAAGAGCAAGATATA
>CATIWQ010127216.1:0-14430 GCA_949673415.1 Euphorbia schlechtendalii | reverse complement strand
GAATGTGGCAGAGTTACAATATTACGAAAAGGAGAATAAAACGGAAAAAATGAGTAACAATGTTGCAATACCGTCTCAATGCTTCAGCTCCATTCGAATTGAAACACCCAAAAGAAAGAGGATAAAAAAGTAATAATAAAGTAATCAGAAAAGCAGAGCGCAGATACAATCGATGTTAAACGAAAATCCAGATCCAAAATCAGAAGCATAGCAAGAAAGCATGAAAAGATCAATTGAATGATACAAAACGAAGAATCGAAAGGGAATGGGAAAGAGGAAGAGAACTGACTTGGAGCCGGACTTGAGAGTAGATTCCATATAAAAGCGGGGAGATCCGAGGCCGGCCATTGGAGGAAGAGAAGGCGCGGCTGCAAGATAAATTAAAAGAGATAGGGTTTGGTATAAGCAGGCCCTAAATTAAAAGAGACAGGGTTTGGGTATTACGGACTGTTAATACATCACAACCGTCCGCAATACGTTTTTAATTCATTTTTGGAAAGGTATTGCGGACGGTTAATACATACTGACCATCCGCAATACTTTTTTTTTTAATTCATGGCATTACGGACGGTTGTTTCATAAGAAACGTCCGCAATGCTCAATGTATTACGGACGGTTTGTTTGTAAAAACCGTCCAGAATACTTATATATGTATCGTAATAACTGATCCCGCATTTTTTAATAAGTATTACGGACGGTTGTTACGTAACAACCGTCCGTAATAACTGGTTCCACGTTTTTTAATAAGCATTACGGACAGTTTCTTGTAGAAACCTCTCGAATAGTGCGACCCTATAGGCCCTTTTTCCACTAGTGAGTATTTAAATGCGCATTCTCAAATAAATTTGGGGACATAAAGAAATTTTACTTCTATCCTGGTTAATGTCTACGTGTTCATAATTTCGGACATTTATGTTTCGAAAGTCATTTAAAAAATAATTCAAATCAATCATTTTTATTTTGTTAAATTTTCTTGTTTGTATTAAAATAATATTGCATATTGCAAATATAAGAAATAAAAATATTATCAAAAGTTGCATGATTTTGAAAGAATTCATTTGAATTAAGGTTTTGGATATTACCGCTCATATGAAAAAATGAAAGTTCTTGTATAAAGAACTTAGAAAACTGTTAAATGCATGCGGCATCGTTAAGAAATATGGTATTCAATCTCAATTATCAATTTGCTAGAAGATGGACATTAAGAGCATTTTAGTAGATCGTGGGTTATCCTATGATATGTAGAATAGAAAATCGTATTATTGAGGTGGTAAAATTGGCAAAACATTTAGAAATATATCCATAATAAATTGTTTATTTAATCATCTATTTTTTTTTCAAAATATAATGATAACAAAAAATTATACCAATTGCTAAATAATCTTGCTCGTGAATAAAATAATATTAAATTAATTATTCAAGTTTCTATTTTATTGTCTATATGTAAAAGATCAAACAAATATTATGTGACATTTATCGCATCATATTATTTTAGAAAGAGAAATAGAAGATATTGTGTAAAGTCATATATTTTAATTGGTTGCCTATTGTTACATAATTGTAGAGCATGTGCAAATCAAGATCAAAGAAACCTAGTTACATAATTGTAGCCAATCGTTTCATTGAGGCCAAGCATAATTATTTAATTAAGGCTAAGTTGACTTATAATATTGATAGTGGCAATGTGAACACCCACCTCTTTACCTAATCAACAAGTGAAACCATCAACATTAATATTTTTTTTTGCTTTAACCATTAATATTTTTAAATCTTTGCTTTTAGTTTTTATTTTCTTTTATTCATTTAATTAATTAATAGACAAAAGTGTATCTAGTGGGTTCGAATTCAGGTTTGTATTTTTTTACTAAGTAAAAATACATTCTCACTGCAATCTTATATTTACATTATTGCTGTGGTTTATAGTTTTTCCACTTAATTAAAAAATTTTGTTTTGGTTACGCAGTTCTTTTTCATGGTAATGATTTTCTCTTGACTTTTTTCATAACTCCTATGATAAAATTAGGACCATGGATTTTATGGATAGAAAATATGAAACGACTACAAAATAAGAAATTAGAGTCACTTATGAAGAGCCGTATGTACTTGTGCAAAATATGAAATGACAAAGAAATATGAGTGATATCATGCAAGAATAATCTTCTAGCGTTTGAGCATCAACTTTGATGTCCTGCCGGAAGTGTTTCAGGCGAAGACCCTCCGATGGTCAAGTTAGATATGTAAGAAAGGTGGTTTTTTATGTGTTCTTAGAATAATAAGTTACCTCTACAATAGGAGATTATCTTGCTATTTATAGGACTTGCATGTAATGATGATATGTGGGACCCGTCTGCAAGAAGTGCACATGTGACAAGCCGCTCGGGGGTCTTGTTAGCCGTCAGAGCATTAAATAATTCGTCTCTGCCAGTCAGTATCACATTTAATGCGACAGAGGAGAGATAATGAGTGCGCCGGTATCGGCGTGGGTTCTAAGGATAATGTTTCAACTTAAGCGCGGTGGGTAGCGCCGAGGGCCACTAGTTTGCGATACTTTGCCTCAGCCCTATGTTGTGCTGATGGGGTATCGGCGCGTGTTCGCACTGAGGCATACTTTTGGAAACTAAGATGCAATTATTTGGGTCTTTGAGTCTTTAGTGGGCCTTGAGGCCTTTAATGGGCCTTGATATCAGGAGTCCCCCCCTTACGAGCCCTAATGAATGCTCTTTTAGGGCCTTTGTACGTAGCGCCGTTTTCCTGAAGCTGCGACTGTTGAGTTGACGCAGCGGTTCACATCCACTGCAATTTTTACAGTAATGATGGCGTTTCTAGGGAATAGGTGTGTTCCCTCGTTTCACGTGCCGCTTACTGTATAAATTAGGGTGTGCATATTCTACTTGTTCTTCCGCTTGGTTTTTCTCTGACAATACATTTCTTTTTCTTCTCTAATTTCATCAATCTCTTGTCGCAAATTGCTGTCCAAGTTCTTCATATTCCCTTGAGTGAGTTTTTCTTCGTTTAAATTTGCTAAAATATCTTCAACTTCTTTTGATTCTCGTGCCTTAATCCACCGCGTCGGTTACCGTCAACCGGTGGAGGGGCGTGATAATCGTCCTACCGCAGTGCTGCCTTTGATGGGCCCTGAGTCCATCGGCGTGGTGAAGGTGGTGGGGGGTGGCTTGGGCTCTGTTCCACGCCACCAAGTGGCTGGGGAGTCGTCTTCCCCTTTTCCCGCCGAAGGGGCGGACTGTTAGACGCCCACCACCATAAAAAAGAAAGAGGTTACCGAAATTTTCCAATTGTTAGTGGGGTCTTCGCATGGGGTTTTGGGGAAAGCCCCGAAGAAGGGGGAAGTGATGTGGAATCCCCCTAGGGAGGATTTGGTGCCTATCGTATGCTAGCAGGTGCGCTGGGGATTCCGCTTTCCCTTAGAGGCTGGGGTGGTGGATGTGCTGCGCGAATTTTGTCTGTGTCCTGGGTAATTACATCCCAACGCGTGGATTGTGTTGGCTGTTCTGGCACGGATGTGCCGCGAGTTGAGTTTTACCCTCTCAGGGCGTGTGTTCCGCCACTTCTTTAGGCCTCGTACGATGCACGCCGGGGCATTTGTATTTTGGGGCAGCACAAGGGAAACCACCCCGAAGCCGGTGGAGAAGCAATCCCACGTAAGGGATTTCAAGGACAAGTGGTTTTGGATTTTTCCAGCCCCTGATAACGTAGAGAGCGACGCGCCGAATCCTTTGAAGGATGGAAAGTTTCCTTTCCACACTCGCTGGAACTGGAATCCAGAGAATCCTTATCACTGGCGATGAGCCAAGGATTTGGGTGCGTCACAGCGTCGCGAGGCCGAGATTGTTCGTCGGATCCGGCCCAGCATTCATTGGCGCGTGGCAGAGTTTTTGCTTGGTCAGCCCGATGGCCTCTTTTGCTGGATGGATCAAGGGGCCATTATGTTTACCGATTTGACTACTGAAAATGGTGAGATTTCGAAAAACTGATTGTTATTTCTTGTTATTTGTAAGAATGGCTCGTATTAAGTGGAAACAAAAAATTATTCCTGTAGTGGCAACGGCGAGGATGCAGACGCCTGAGGTTGTTCAGTCGGTGGAGGCTGTTAGCCCCCTAACTACGATGGCGAAGGTAACGTTGAAAGTACAAGTCACCGCTGAGAGCTGGGCTCAGCAGTTGCTGGAGTAGGGAAGCGTAGATCCTCTTGCGTCCCAGAGAGCCATAAAGGCGGAGGCAGAGGATGTGGTGGTTATTGATACCACCCCTCCTAAGGCCGCAGTTCCTATGGCTGATACTGGGACGCTGGTGGTTAGGAAGAGGGCATCCGCTGCTGTGGAGAGTGTAGAGATTAAAGAGAGGGGACAGAAGCGTCCCTGCGATGATGGTATGGGAGGAAAGTCTTCCAAAGGGAAAGCTCCACTGACAGAGGAGGAGCAGGTCCAATGGGCCAGATACGATCCTCCCTTGGTAAGTCCCTCGGCTAAGCTCCCTTTTTGCTTGTTTGTTTGTATCGGCCATTAAAGTTTACCTGGGGTGTTGTAGTTGTAGCGGAAGGTCCATGGGGAGGACGTACCTCTAATCAAGGCAGAGGTGCTGAGTGAGCTGGGGCGCTTCACCGAGCTTTCTAGCGAGGATGCTCGTTTCAGCGTTATGGGTCCCGCTGAGTTGGGGGCCTACGTGGAGTAGCAAGCCTTGCTTGTAAGTATGTTTGTTATGTAGTATTCCTGTTTGTTTGCTGCTATGTAATGTGTTCGCTCTTGGTTTGAAGGCATTTTCCGCTGCTCATCGGGTGGCGAAGGCGTTAACTGAGGTGCAGCGCCAAGTGGAGACAGCCTACGCTGAAGGAGGCTTAGATGGAGCGCCAAACTTTTGCTGAGTTGGAGGAGACTGCCCGGAGGTTGGGGGAGACTGGCAAGAAGCAAGCTGCGGAGATGGCCTAAGCGCTTAAGGACTTGGAGTACTCCAAGGGGAAGAGGAAGGATCTAGTGAGCACAATGCAAGCCTTGGAGGACAAGCACGAGGTGGCACTTGCCAAGGTCAAGTCCATCGCTGAAACTGAGGAGAAAAGGCTGAAGGCGCTGATAGAGGAAGAGAAGGAAGGGAGAGCCCAGGTGGTTAAAGATTTGGAGGATGCCTAGAAGGGGCTGGGGTACTGGAGGACCATCGCTGAGGACAAAATTGCAGCCTTGCTGGATCTCCAGTATAAACAAGATCGTCATAAGGCGAAGTACAAGCTTAAGGTGAAGCAGACTCGCGAAGATTGGCTGGAGGATCACCTTAGCTACCGAACCACATTCCTTTGCGCTGTTCGCGCTAAATTTCCCGAGGCCGACATCGACGATCTTGCCCAATTGGCCCCGCCTGATGAGCCCCTCGGCCACTAGGAGGAAGATGAGCGCATATTTGGGCCTCCCGCGCCGGAGCCTTCTTACTCTATTTCTTCTTCAGTAGCAACGGAGGAGGAGGTGCAATCGTGACCATCTCCGTTTGGCTTTTTTGTTTTGTATTTTTGTTTCTAAACTTTTATAGCCATTGAGTTCGGCTTTTGTGAACTCAAAACTTCTCCTAAATGCAGACGTTTTTATGCCCTTATTCCCTTTGTTGCTGAGTTTTTCTTGTTTATGGTTGTTATTATGATCTATTATCAAGGTGCCTTACTGTATGGTGGTTGCGCCCATCTTTGTTTGGTATACTTCTTGGATGATCTGTTTAATTTATCTTGATTTATAGCTCTGCCGCCGGGATCTTACTGATCCATCCCATAGGTGGTTGGCATTTTGATTACACATGATAATGATAGGGGGGAATTTCGGTTATGTGACCCTTCAGGCTGCTTTGCTTTTGTTTTTTAGAAGGTGATAATGCCGAGGGGATAACTTGTTTTAATTTCAAAGCGGGAGAGTGCCAAGGGGATCTCGCTGATCTGACCCTGCGGGTTGTTTAACTTGCTTTAATTTCAAAACGGGGGAGCTTCAAGGGGATCTCACTAATCTGACCCTGCCGGCTATTTAACTTGCTTTAATTTCAAAGCGCAGGAGCGCCGAGGGGATCTCGCTGATCTAACCCTGCGGTCTGTTTAACTTGCTTTAATTTCAAAGTGCAGGAGCGCCGAGGAGATCTCGCTTATCTGACCCTGCGGGCTGTTTAACTTGCTTTAATTTCAAAGCGCGGGAGCGCCGAGGGGATCTCGCTGATCTGACCCTGCGGGTTATTATTTTTTTTTTTTTTGGGAAGGCTCGTAAGAAACTGTATTTTCATTGCTGTGAGGGTTTACAAAACATAATCTTAATAAATAGATGTACAGAATGCCATTCGTCACGCTCCCGGGTAAAACTTTCGAAGAGATGCTGCATTCCACGTGCGGGGTAGGACTTTTCCTCGAATGGTGGCCAACTTATACGCGCTGCCTCCTATTCGTTTCGTTACTTTGAACTGGCCTTCCCATTTGATACCGAGTTTTCCTCGCCCCTCTCTAGCTTGCGAATACTTTGTATCCCGAAGGACTAGCTCGCCTTCTTGGAATGTCAGTGGTTTGATCTTTTTGTTGCGTATCAGCTCAATGCATCTTTTGTACCCCGTCATACATATGAGAGCCTGCTCTTGCCTCTCTTCCAACGAGTCCAAGTTGTTCCTTAGCAAATCATCGTTGGGTGTCGATGTCGACAGGGACTACCACCTCTGTACCATAAGTGAGAAGGAAGGGTGTTTCTCCTGTTACTGTTTGGGGAGTGGTCCTGTATAACCAGAGGAGGTTGTTTAGCTCATCCAGCCATGCTGAGCCATATTCTTGAACACTTGCTTTGATTCCCTCCAAGATGGTGCGGTTAGTTACCTCCGTCATACCGTTCATCTGCGGATGAGATACGCTAGAGAAGCGGAGCTGTATTTTTAACCTGTGGCAGAAGCATTTGAACGTATGGTAATTAAATTGCATCCCATTATCTGCTATGATTGTGTGTGGGATGCCGAAGCGTGACATTATGTTCTTGGAAAAGAAAGCCGTGACCTGTTTTGGTGTGATGGCTAATAATGGCTCGACTTCTACCCATTTAGTGAAGTGATCAACGACCACGATAATCCAACGCTTCTGTTGTTTCGCCCTTGGTAAGGGTCCTATCAAATCTACTCCCCATAGAGCGAAGGTCCATGCCGCTTGTATTATGGCCCTCGGCCTGGTTAGTGCGGTCGTCTTTCTGGCGAAGGCTTGGCAGGCTTCGCAAGACTGGACCATTCTCTTAGCTTCTAACTCCATGGTTGTCCAATAGAAACCTTGCAACTTCGCTCTTCGAACCATTGCATCTTTCTTTTCATGCACGCCACAGAGGCCCTTGTGAACTTCACGCAGTATATAATCAGCATTGACCCGACCCACACACTTCAGCCATGGATGACTTATCGATTTACGGTACAGCTGCCCGCCGATGATTGCATAACGAAAAGATTTTCTCACTATTTTTTTAGCCTGGCACGCGTCGGTTGGTAGTTCGTTGTACTCCAAGTACTTGCTGATGGGGGTAAAATATTCGCTCTTCGTCTCCGTCTACAATACCTCGGTTGTGGGAATACTAGGGGCATTTATCCGCAGAGGGATACAAGGGAGTAAGATTTCCTATTCTTCGCTGGAGGCCCCCTTTGCCAATCTGTCAGCTTCAGCAGTCAGTGCTCTAGAAATTTGCTCAATGGAAATTTCAGTACCCCCCATGCGGATATCTTTGATAAGGGTGGTGATTCGGTTAAGATATTGTCGCATGGACTCATTCTTAGCTTTGTATTCCCCGCCGAATTACTTGACCACCAGTCCCAAATCGCTGAATATTCTAACATTGTCAGGCTTGATGGCTTGGATGATCTCTAATCCAAATATCAGCGCCTCATACTCAGCAGCGTTGTTGGAGGCTCGAAATTCGAGTCTGGCGGCCTGCCGAACCACTATCCCCTTCAGGCCTTGGAGGTATATTCCAATGCCTGTTGCTGTATTATTGGAACTACCGTCTATGAACATGCGCCAAGCGTGTTCCGGTAGTTCTTTCTGGGGCGGAGCTTCTTGTAGGAAGTCTGCTAATGCTTGCGCCTTCGTTGTTGTCCTCGGTTCAAAGCGGACGTCAAATTCAGCGAGCTTAAGGGACCATTCGGCGAGGCGCCCTGACGTTTCAGGCAGCTGTAGTGCTTTTTTAAGCTGCAGATCTGTTCGCACTATGATCGTGTGGACTTGGAAATAATTACACCACTTTTGGAAAGATATCATCAGGGCGAATGCTAGCTTCTCCATGCAGCTGTATTTGATTTCGGCGCCTTTCAAAGCGCGACTACCATAGTAGACGGGGAACTGATCCGCCGCTTCTTCCCTAATGAGCACCATTCCCAATGCTTCCTCTGAAGTTCTGAGGTAGAGATATAGAGGCATGCCCTCTATGGGGTGGCTCATCAGGGGCGGAGAGACCAAAAAGGTTTTGATCTTGGCTAAGGTTGTGGCGCAGTCCTCTCCCCATACGAACTTCTTCGCTTTTAAGGCTTTGTAGAACGAGAGGCATCGTCGTGCCGCGCAAGAAATGAAGCGGCCTAAAGCGTTGAGTTTGCCGTTAAGGCGCTGAACATCCTTGATGTTTCGAGGTTCTTATAGATGAAGCACTGCTTGTATTTTGTCAAGGTTGGCCTCTATTCCCCTCTGCGTGACCAGATAGCCCAAAAATTTCCCTCTTGTAACGTCGAAGATACAATTTTCTATGTTCAGCTTCAACTCGTACTTTTCCAGTAAAGTCAGCACTTTAGCTATATCAGCAGCATGATCCTCCTCGACTTTACTCTTGATAATCATGTCATCCACATACAATTCCACCTCCTTCCCTATCATGTCACCGAATATTTCATTGACCATCCTTTGGTACGTGGCTCTAGCATTCTTAAGGCCGAAGGGCATGACGTTGTAACAGTATACCCCCTCATGGGTAATGAATGAGATCTTTTCCTTGTCCTCTTCGGCCATGGGTATTTGATTGTATCCCGAGGCTACGTCCAGCATGGAATAAATGGCGTAGCCCACCGTGGCATCTACCAACATATCTATGCTTGGGAGAGGATAGCTATCCTTTGGGCACGCTTTTTTAGGTCTGTGAAATCCACGCACATACGGAACTTACCATTCGGCTTCTTGACCAACACCACGTTGGCGATCCAATCGGGGTAACGAACGACTTTGATGTGCCTGGCCTTCAATAGGCGAGAGACCTCTTCCTCGACTGCTTTCTGTCTTTCTGGAGCATGATTTCTCCGCTTTTGCTTCACCGGCTTTGCCTAAGGGAAGACATTTAATCTATGTTCTGCAACTTCGGGGCTGACCCCGATAAGGTCTGCCGGGGTCCATGCGAAAGCCCGGATCTTTTCTCGCAACACTGTCAGGATTTCTTCCTTGGTTTTGTTTGCTAGTCCTTCTAACATACGGATATCCTTCCCTTCTTCTTGGGTGACTGCCACCATTACATCTGCTAGTTCGGCAGCCTTTTCTAGATCCAGCTCTTCTACTGTCAAAGGCTCAGCTTTCAGGGACATTAAATACGTCTCCTTGGCGGCTTGTTGATTTCCCCGGGCTGTGGCCACTCCTTGGTGTGTAGGTATTTGCAGCGTGAGATACCTAAGGTTAATGACTCTTTCAGACCCAATGATAAGCGGGCGCCCCAAGATTATGTTGTAAGCTAATGGGATATCCACTATTAAGAATTCGGCTCGTGTTTTCCATTTGGGTCTTCCATCTCCAAATGCAATGGATAAGTTGGTCGAGCTGCATACCCGAACTGCATGTCCGCCGAGGCCAATTAGCGGTGCCTGATGAATGGCGAGATGATTAGGGTTTTCTCTCATGGCTTCATATACCCTTCTAGTCATCACATTAACCGAGCTGCCTGTGTCCATTAGTGTGCGGCGCACCTGGTATCCTTCTACCAGCATTTCGATCACCAAGGCATCATTATGGGGTGGGGGCTTCCTTTCCTGGGTGAAGGAGTAGCATGTCTCGCTCCCCCTAACAGTATTGTCGTAGTCAAACGTGTTCACTCTCTTTCTTTTTTTCTGGGTAGTTCCTCCGGATATCACATGTATCACTCCCTTGGGCAGAGGGTCATCAAAGTTATGACGGTGCTGACTTGTTCCGAAATCTCGGTGAGGCGGTTGATAGCCCAACCCATCATTTCGGCTAGGTGGTTGATAGCCCAACCCATCATTTTGGCTAGGCGGTTGATGGCCCAACTCATCACTTTTGCGAGGCGGTTGATAGCCTCGCTCGTCATCTTAGCGAGATAGTTGATAGCCTCGCCCCTCATCCCTGCAAGGCGATTTATAGCCTCGTTCCTCATTTTAGCCGGGCAGTTGATAGCTTCGCTCTGAGTGGAGATGTCTACCGCCGTCCTCTCGTCGTTCTCTTGGTGTGCGATGGAGGAAATGGTTCAATCTTCCCTCCGCAGCTTTTTTGTTCAGTTAGCGAGCCAACTCTCTGCATTCTTCCGTGTCATGACCTTCACTCTTGTGAAACTCGTAGTAAGTTCCTGGTTTTCCTTTGTGTTTCATTTTGGGGGGGTACCTGATGCTCTCCCCATTTCTCTCGGTCCACATTAACACCTCTTTCCTTTTGGCTTTGAATGGGGCAGGATCTTCCAACTCCCGCCTTACCCATTCCGGTGGGTTGGCCTGTCGGCGCTTCGGTTCTCATTTTCCGTAATCTCGTCATTTAGCGGGTTCCTCTCTCGCCGCGACCTCTATTTGCTTTGTATTTCTTTTATGAGTTTCCCATCGTACACATTTCCTGGCCTTCTGCATCAGCGCGGCCAACGTGGTAGGTCTTTCGGTAGAAATAACTTTTGCTAGGTCAGCACTTCGGCAATTCCTCGCCATCACTTCGGAGGCCATGTCTATATTGCAGTCTCTAATCTCCAGGGCCACTTTCTGAAATCTCTCTACGAACTCGGCCAGGGGCTCATCCATCCTTTGTCGAACCATTTGCAAGTCTTGGGCGGTTCGGCTAGGGGGAATGGACGTGACGAAGTACATGGCAAAGCTTTTTACCATCATGTCAAAGCTAGTCACGGACCCCGGCTTTAGACTCTCGAGCTAGTGGGTTGCTGGTGCCCCGAGGGTGGTAGGGAATAACTTGCATAGCATGGCATCAGTAGCGTCAACTGCCTCCATAACTTGGAGGAAATAGCGGACGTATGCTGTAGGGTCCCCTATTCCAGAATATTCACGTAGACGCGGTTTCTTGAACCCCTTCGAGAATCTTTCTGCGCGGATACGAGAGCTGAAAGGAGACTCCGTTTCGGCGATATCGGGTATGCCGGTTTCCATACCCCTTTCTGCTAATATCTCATCTATCCTTTTGACTATGACGACTTCCAACTCCTCTTGGACGGGCTGGTGTTTCTTAGGAGTTACACGTCTGGATTCTGCTGAACTCCCCTCACTAATCGAAGGTTCTTTGGAAGGTACCTTGTGCGCCAGGTCTTTTCCTTTAACTAGGGACCTTTCTCCCGACTCACCTTCTTTCTTGGTAGGCTTGGTTTTTATTGTTTCTTTGGCCGCTGAAGTCTCACCCCTCTCCTGTGCTTGGGGTCGACGGTATGTATAGTGTGAGCGGTCCTGTCTGGTTGCAGGTATAGAACTTTGCAGCATGTACCGCGTTTCCGACTCATTTATTAGCCTATCTTGGCAGAGTCTTCTAAGCACCTCTTGTTCCTCCTTCCGCGAATGCAAGATTTCGTTCATCATGCTCTGCATTAAGGCCATAGCCGCATTTTGTTGTTCATTTTGTTTGATAAGCATGGCCATCATATCTTGTTTTTCTGCTTTCCTTTTCCTTTTCTCGCTTGTCCTTGGTCTTGAAGAACTGGGTGTACCCATCTGCCATTTTCGCTGTTCCTGCTTTGTCTCTGGGTTCCGGTGTATCCAAAAGAATTATCCCGGGAAGGGGTGATCTTGTCGGTCTGCTTGAGGGAGTAGTCATCATTCAGGGTTATCATCCACGCTCACCGAACCAATTTGATGTCTTGCAAGAATAATCTTCTAGCCTTCGAGCATCCACTTTGATGCCCTGCAAAGCAAGTCTCCTGCCGGAAGTGTTTCCGGCAAAGACCCTCTGACAATCAAGTTAGATATCTAAGAAAGGTGGATTTTTATGTGTTCTTAGAATAATAAGTTACCTCTATAATAGGAGATTATCTTGATATTTATAGGACTTGCATGTAATGATGATATGTGGGACCCGTCTGCTAGAGGTGCACATGTGGTAAGCCGCTCGGGAGTCTTGTCAGCCGTCGGAGCATTAAATAATTCATCTCTGCCAGTCAGTATCGCATTTAATGCGACAGAGGAGAGATAATGAGTGCGCCGGTATCGTCGTGGGTTCTGAGGATGATGTCTCAGCTTAAGCGCGGTGGGTAGCGCCGAGGGCCACTAGTTTGCGATACTTTACCTCAGCCCTATGTTGTGCTGATGGGGTATTGGCGCGTGTTCGCGCCGAGGCATACTTCTGAAAACTAAGATGCAATTATTTGGGTCTTTGAGTCTTTAGTGGGCCTTGAGGTCTTTAATGGGCCTTGATATTAATGAGTAAACATAATAAGTAACTTGTTTTGTGTCTGTAATAAGATAAAACTTTGTCAAATGTGGTTTATTTATGAAGAGGTTATTTTCAAGTTTTTTTATTGGATGGATCCCAACTGTAGGGGATACCTATAAGTCATGCCTCGATAGTTAATTTGCAGATGCCTCAAAAGGCAAGATTGCTGATACCAAGATTTAAGACTGCTCCATACATATTTCCCAGTATTTGATCCTTGGTGGATGCTAATAAATGAAATAGTCTCTGCCACTAAACCACACCCTTGATGTTCCTCATTTTTAAGTTCCAATAAAGCTAACTAGTTTTTTTTTAGCTTATAAGCCAAAACTTATAAGCAATGAGAAATTATCAAATAAGCTAAAACCAACTTACAAATTTCATAGTGCTTGAAATCATATAAAACATTCAATTGCAACACTTTGCAGAAAAATAAAGAATACAAAGAATTTTAGTTGATCCCTTTATGGTACTCAATATCATACTTAAAGGGTACATCATCAGTGAAGAGATAACAGCTTTATGAAGATGGCATTAAAGACCGACAACGAAAATATTTCAAAGATACAAGCTCAAAGGCATAACAATGATGATGAAAAGCTAAAATATCTCTTAAGCATAAAACCAATACATAAATATAAACCCTAACATGCAAAAGCTAAGCTCTAAAATCACACAGAGAGAACTGAGATTTCAAGACCTTTTATATCCATAAAACAAACAAGTTATAGTAACCACCTCTAAAAACTTCTCCAGAAAACGCCAGATCACCGATCATCAAATCAGACCAAAGGTAGAAAGAATCAAATGGTTCAGGTGAAATGAAAGAGGAGATTTTAGTTGACTGAAAGGGATTAAAAGAACCGTAAAGATCTCAGTTGGTTTATATACTAGGACATTAACAAAACGCAGAGTTTAAGAGATAAACTGATTAGGGTTTTGAAGCGAGCTTGGACAAATGGATAACAGACGGGTCTAAAGGAAGAAAGAATCAAATGATTCAGGTGAAAGGAAATGGGAGATTTTAGTCAACAGAAAGGGACTAAAGGAACCCTAAAGATCTAAGTTGGTTTATATACTAGGACATGAACAAAAC
Organism: Euphorbia schlechtendalii; assembly: GCA_949673415.1. Lineage (NCBI taxonomy): Eukaryota > Viridiplantae > Streptophyta > Magnoliopsida > Malpighiales > Euphorbiaceae > Euphorbia > Euphorbia schlechtendalii. Next base: position 730 of record CATIWQ010127216.1, on the reverse strand, counting down.
GCGGAGTTTTGGTGATAGACTGGTTAGGGTTATAAACAATTTATTCATTAGTTGTTTATAAGTATTAAATTTTTTCACAAAACTGTTAATGTCACATAATAGTTATTAGAACCAAATTAAAAGACGCGAGTAAGTTGTGACCCAAAACTTGAGTCCTGGAAGTGTTCCCGTGGAAATTGATACTTGAAATTATTAATTGACAGTTTTGTTAGTTAATTAAATACTAAGATCCTAACCGAAATTGACGCCATAAAGTAGTTTTGACTTTTGACATCATGTACTAAAAACGTGAAGTTTCCAATTAAGATTTGACACATCTATCTTTATTTTCCAGAAAAGTTGAATTCAAGCTAGCATAAGTATAATATGAAAACTAAACAGTTAAATGAGATCTAAAACAGATATCTTTATATCAATTATGCTGATAGTAAAAAAATTCAAAAAATTGAGGTTCTACTACCTAAAGCTAAAATAAACATCAAATTAATATAAAAAATGGAACACAAAATATGTTGACTTGTAAAGGTATGGCTTATTCTTACCAAAAAAAAAAAAAAAGTAAGGCGTGGCTTATATTAAACATAATAATTTAACTGAATTGCTACGCGTCGCCCGTTTTTACTTCGCGTCGCCCGTATTTTTTCAAATACTTTCCTCTTTTACCCCTGGGCCTAATTTCTCTATATAACCCCCCTTAACTAACTTTTTTTCTATTCTAACATCCAAACTT
>CATIWQ010127211.1:0-11901 GCA_949673415.1 Euphorbia schlechtendalii | reverse complement strand
TATATATATATATATATATATATATATATATATATATATATATATATATATATATATATATATATATATATATATATGCAATTAAGTGGTGTGGCTGGCAAATTTAGTTGAAGGCTAACCATGCAAATGTATGGACCATGTATAAACTAATTACCCAAATAATTATTACAGTAAATTTGTAGAGCACTATAACAAGATTGGGCAAATAATTGAGTTAGGGTTGGTTGAAGGTACAAAAATGGACTTATACATTTATTAGTAAATTCAAGTATAGCTGAAGTTGGATTTATTGTATATACTAGATAGTATCCTTTTGTTGTACTAGTTTCATACTATGTTGGTTTGTTTAGTTCAGTTTCTCCCACTTGGATCTGTTTTGCAATTAATGTTTGCCTAACTCTTGATTTCCTCAAAAAATCAACTCTTTATTCATTTGTTCACGTGACTTCTAACTTTTAAGGTGACGAATATATAATAATAAGAAATATTATGTTGTCTAGACTAGTAAAATTTGATTTTGCATGTTGATTAATCCAAAATGCTCGAATTGACTTGCTTGAAAATTATTTATCTGCATTGAGGAAGAGAAAAATACCATATAATTCGGAAAAAAAATACTTTCATACTCAAGTCATTTATATTACTAGAAAAGAAAACAGAAAATGTAGAATAGAGTAAAACTAATTTCGTTTGTGATAGTATCTGCAATCTTATATCCACTTAAGTCGCTATATGATTATTTATTATATTCTAATATGACTTGGGATGGTGGGGTGGGTATTAATGGCATCACCTCACCAATTCACTTCACACGAATAAGGTTTGAATCATTTTTTTGTTCCTCAAATATGTTGTACAAAGTCTTGAACCCATGAGCCCATCCAAATCCTAACAAATAAAGTAAGATAAAAATAGCACAACGACAAATGAAGAACTGGATATGGAATGATGTTGAACCCATGAGCCCATCTAAATCATTTTGATTGGGACTAATACATCAAGACCCCCTAAAGTTGGCTCAGAAAACTCGATGTCACCCTCAACTTTCAAAAAGACCAGTTACCCCCCTCATCTTGGCAAAAAGGATCAGTTACACCCCTTAACTTGGCAAAAAATGCACCAATTAGCCCCTCAATGCCACGTGTGAGAATCTGGTTGATTTGACTTTTCAAAGATGTCATTTTTCTTATTTTTCTCTCTTTAACCAGAAGCTGACACGTGCCATTGAAGGGGCAAACCTTTTACCAAGTTAAAGAGAGTAACTGGTCCTTTTTACCAAGTTGAGGGGGTAACTAGTCCTTTTGAAAGTTAAGGGGGGTATCGGGTTTTCTGAGCCAACTTCGATGGGTCTTGATGCATTTGGCCTTTTGATTGACATCTATCCTCATTTAAACATTCTCTTCAAAAGATTTTTTGCTAGGTTTCTGATTAAATATAGATGCGGGTAGAAGATTATGAAAGAAAATAAATACGGCTAAAAAAATATAATATAGTTTCACTCATTTGCAAATCGGGTTTGAAAATTTTTCAGAAGGGGCATGTGGTTTCAAAAAATTAATAAAAGGATGATGAATAATATTTTTAGTTTAGAATAGTAATTTTAAACACCTCAACATTCTAATAAATTAACCTTATTGTTTAAAAATGATACAATAAGATTGGAGTAAGTTTCGGAAAAAAAATTTATGATCTTTTAAAGTTTATCATCATATTTTAACTAAAAAAATTCAAAATTTATCAATGATATGTATTGTATTTTTATTAATCATCTCATGAATTCAAATAAAACAAATAAGATTACTCATTCTCGTGATATAATTTAATATTGAGGATCCTTTGTTTGTAAATTTTTTTGAAATCATAGATACCGGCCTGTGCTAAAAAATATAATTTCTCAGATCTCGTATTGCAAAAGAGTGAAATTAAATGATAGTATTTTAAGTTTGCCAATAAAAAAATAACCTTTAAGTATGTTTATAATGTGTTTTTTTTATCTTTTCTATTACATATAGAAGTAATTTTGTGAAATGGAGTGTTATTTTTCTTTCTTTCTTAAGAAAACAAATTATTTACAAAAATAATTCTCATTGACTTAACTACTTTTCATGACACGGAAACAGAAATATAATAAAAATAATTATAGAAATATAATTATCACATTTTCTAGAAATCATTCCTGTTTCTGGAAGTGGTATTGTATTCAACGTATTTAAATCAAAATGGTTGGCGTCAGCATATTGCCTTTTCTTTTTCTTTTTGTTTTTTTTTCGATGAAAGCATATTGCCTTTTCAAATGTATGTCACAAAATCTTGTATTTCAATTACTATTCATGAACTGGTTTAAGAATTTGCACCCAAAGCCTACAGCCGAAAATGTTGCAAAATTTGCATAATCGTTTTTATTTTCAATATAGAAAAGTAAAAATAAATTTTAGGCATAATACATAAACAATTCTCCCAATTTATTTCATTTAACTTACTGTCTCGTAAATTTTGAAAAATCATGATAAATTTGTACTTAGTTCCATTAATTTTCGAAAGTGAAGAAAAAAATAAAGATAATTGCAATTTTCTAAAGTTAGTCCAATAAAAAAATTAGCAAGTGATATTAAGTTGGCAAACTTGTACACTTTTATCATGTTCAGCTTTGAGTTTTATAATCGCATGTAAGTTAATTATCATTTTAATTTGTTGCTTGATTATGTTTTAGTTTATTTACACATAACTTTTAGACTCTAATATAATGGCTTATTTGTTACTTTGTCTAGGGTGTCGAAAATACCTTAACCAAGTCTCTAATTATTTCCTTATCACTTGTCACTGATATATCAAATTCCATTAACATTCATCCAATATAGTGAAAGTGAAACAAATAATTGTTCTGTTAAAAACAAAATAAACCTAAAAACTATATTTCCTAATGTGTTTATAAAAATAATCAAAATATCATTACTATTATTATCATAGGGGTTTATTTCACATATATAACACTTCTTTTTCATTGGATGAAATTGACACACAACATATGTTATCACTTACCTTATTTATCAGTATCAAAACCATCACCGAAATCAAAAGCAAAACAAATATCACCTTTTGGAATATTATATGCTTACATTAAAGGAAAAAAAGCTAAACAAATATCATTTCTGTATCCAAAATATAATTAACTAGAAACTAATTACATTTGTAAAACAAAAAAACTAAATTACTAGCCTTATACTTGAAAAAAATTTTGCAAAGAGATTTGAAAAATACGTGCAATATTAACTTTCATATCTCAACAATCTTGCATATATCAAATAGTAGTTGTGTAAAGATATGTACGAAAAAAGCTCATTGCTCATGTCAAATTCTCACTGATCAATTTTTTTATTGTTCATTATATATTCCATTTTGAGATGTTGGCATCGTTGAACATATATATAAAGTGATATTGTCTACAAAACATTTTCCATTCGTTTTGCTAAACTTAACAAAACTGTAAAGTAAAAGAATTGAATAAATACTGTAATAACAAATACATCTTTGATAGAGTTTTAAATGAAGTATGCAAAATAAGAGAGAAAGGAAAGAAAACAGGGAGAAGCATGAGACAGGAGAACGAATATTTTAGCTGTAGTTCGAACTCAAGTAATGGAAAAAAAAATATGAACTACAACTCCAATCACGATCCCCGGGCAATTTTCTGAGGTTTTAGATTATCCTATTATTCTTATAGATTAGCTTTTGTCTTATATTTTGTAAATTGCAATGGACAAGAGTGTTGCACCTATTTTTATACTTCAAAAATAAGGGGCATTTTTTTCTTATTAAAGCTATGTACTCCTAAATTTATTCCAAATGTTTTATTGACAAAAAAGATTGTTATTTTATTTTAATAGAATATTGTTGATTAACGATAAAATTAAGCCAAATAAACTGCAAGTCTACTATTCAATCCTCCTTTTACTCTGAAAATCCCCGTAGAGCAACTTCAATGGTTCCCCATTTTGAGGAAATTCCCAAAATGAGGAATAAATATGGGGAATGGTCAAGTCCAACCATTCCTCATATAGTATATCCTCAAAATGGAGTTCCCTACATATGGGTAACCCCATTTTGGGGAATGATTATTATATTAATATTTTTTTTAGTTTTAATTTAATTTAATATGTTTAATATTTTTTAGGTTATTGAGAATAAATTTGATGTAAAGAAATTAATGTAATAATAATAAAATATTATTATTATATTATTGGAATCTAAAATGGGGAATGAAAAATGAGGAATATAGTTGGAGAAAAACACTGTAAATCCTATAAAATAAGATTTGGGGAAGAGAAAATGAGAAAAATGGTTAGATATGCTCTTGCATTACATTCATAGTTGTGTTCCCCGCATTGTCTGGCACGGAAAAAAATCCTCTGTTCCCAATTGGTGTTCCCATACCTACCCCCAAATCAGAATATGTCACTTGTCAACTTTTATTATATTTTAATAATTAAAATATAATAAAAGTTGACACGTGACATATTCTGATTGGGGGAACAGGTATAGGAATATCAATTGAGAACAGAAGATTTTTTTCGGTCTCGCACCAGTTCTTTCCTACCTTTCACCCAATTATGCAATGCCACGTTTTGCAATTTCTTCAAAGGTGTATTATCAAGTGTGATGCAGTTCACAGCTTTATCTAACATTTCATCTATACTATCGTTGATGGCATTATGGCCCCTCACAATAATTAAAAATAAAATGTAGTGTTTGGTAATTGTAACTGTTATTCATTTGGCTCATTCCACTTATTGTCTAGTAAAAATCTAAAAAGGTGTTGTAATTTCATAAAGTAGATAATATTACACGTAACATCATGCATTAGTTTTTAGTAAAATTTATTTTATAAAAATGTTATTTCTTTATCTCTTTAATTAAAAATTAATACATGACATTCAAAGTATAAGTCAATATACTTTTTTAAAGTTAAGCAATAACAAATCATTTTTAAAATTCAACAATTTGTGGTATGAGATATGTTTCAAGAGCCACAACATGCATTAGATCTTTCAAATTAATATATTATTTACTATGATTATTTATATCTGAAGATTATCTCATAGAACGTGTTAGTGGGCCGAAAAAAAAGTCTAACTTAAGATATCAGATTTTAGTTCAATTTATGTGACATGTAAATTGACTTCTTACAAGATTCAAATTCTAACACATACGAAAATGTACAAAAGATTTTATATAGGATTAATAATATACTAATAAAAAACAAAAGTATTCGAGGAATGAATTTTATATACATTGCTTTGCGATAAATTTTACGATGATTTTATCAAAATAAAATCGAAATCATTTTACCACTTATGATAATTGCTGCGAAGACTACGATGGCAGAAACAAATTAATATTTACTATAATAATCCAACTATATTGTTAATTACTAAAAATAATAATTGGAAAGCGTCCGATCCCAAATATCACAATGGAAATATTCTCCTCACCTCTCTGCTCTGTTCGCCTACTTCTTCTCTTATAATCACACTCGTATGGATACGATTACTTAATCAACGAACTCGGAGCTAAGATCGGATCACTTAGTAAATTCCACTGTCTTTTCTCTTCTTCTCTTCATTTGCTCATTCTCAGATCTCTCCCTCTCTCTTCATCCAGGGTTGTGTTTCCTTCTCTTCTCTTTTCCTTTCCCTTGTATGATTTACTTTCTTTTTTTTACCAAACTTGACTTCTTCTTGTTCTTCTTCGTCTTTCATTTTTGTATCCATTTATTTGTTAATTGTTTCATCTTTCTTTTTCCGCATCAGAATTGTTTTATACTTTTTGTGTATTTTTAGTTGAATTATCCTTGCTATGTGATTTTACAGTTTTAATTTGTTTATGATTTGTTCAATAGAGTGCCTAGAAGGAGGAAAATGAAAGGAAAGTAGAGTGATCTGCTTGTTGATCTATTATTTTGTGCTGTCATTTTCACATATTTTCCTGTTTTTGTACGTACTTTCAATTATACTAATAGAATATACCATTTCGTTTCTCCAATTCATGTTTTGATTACAATTTTTACAGGTGAACGATGGCGCAAATTTTGCTGCACGGAACCTTACATGCGACGATCTATGAGGTGGATAATCTTCATTCTGGTGGCGGTCCTCACATATTCCGCAAGGTGATTTCTGTAGTTTCTTTTATCCTTTTTCCTTGGTGGATCAGAATAATCCGATTCATTTGCTCCACTCTATTGACTTTTTTTGTCGTCTGCTGTGGTCGTTGATTTTTTTTTATGCCTGGAGCTTGAAATTACTTGGTGTTTTATTCAAGCAAGACATTTGATCTATTGAAGTTAGAAAACAACTTTGCTTCAACTAACCTCCTTGTTCATAAAATGCTGCTGTTTTTTTAGCATTTGCATAGTTTGCCCGGGGTTTCTCTGTTTATGTTTTTACTGTCTTTGAATGCGTACAAATTAATCCATGTCTAAAGCTGAGAGAAGAATTTAAGCAGGAACAATGTTGTATGTGTTATTATTTATTACTATTCAGACCACCAATTTGAGGTGTATATATAGAGTAGTTACGAGTAATTTATTGGAGTTGTCATCTGGTTCTTTTTTATTTTGTCGTGGCGATTCTAATGTTTCCTTCATAATTGTTATTGAGGGTAAATGGTTTCATTCTTAACGGCAGAAATTTTAATTCTGCGTTACCCCTTGTCTTAATTGGAAAATCTTGGATTATTTGGAGCATTTGTTGTCAGTAGCACATTATTTTTTATAACACGACATTCATATTTAAAAAATTGAAGCAGATTTTCTTTTTCTTGTTTCCTCGCTCTCTATTATGATTTTCAGAATTTGCATACCAAATCTGATGCAAACTAGCACTCATTCAATATTGGCCCTAAATGTTTTTTAATTTATACCACCCTATCTCTTCTCTGCTGTATTCTGGTTTTGAAGATTGAATTGCCTGTTACATACTTTCACATACAGGCACACAGGAAGATGCCCCTTAGTGTTAATCTATGCTTGTGAAAGTAATTGGTACAGTGATTGCAGCATATAACTTTAATCATTTTTCTGTTGTATAGGCTTGTGGCAATTTATCTTTGAAAATGATGTATTTACTTTCGTTTTGCTGTTTTTGTGCTGCACTTGTTCAATTGCTTCTCAGTTTGATATCTTAGTGAAGATTCTTTGGCTCCTTGAACTTGTGATTATCCATTATTTTCCTTTTCATATGTTTATCACCTTGGACTTAATTAAAAGATTTTTTATATTTGCTTCTCTTATAATTTGTCAGAAGAATTTTTCTCCAAGTTTCCTGGCATCTCTCAAACTTGTGTTCTTATTGTCAGAAGTTTACAAGTCATTGTTTTTTTCAAGTCTTCAACGACTGATTGAATAACTTTCTTGTAGCTCATGCAAAACATTGAGGAGACTGTCGGTTTAGGAAAAGGAGTGAGCAAACTCTATGCAACCATTGACCTGGAAAAAGCTCGAGTTGGGAGAACCAGAATACTTGTAAATGAAGAAAAAAATCCGAGGTGGTACGAGTCTTTCCACATTTACTGTGCTCATTTGGCGTCAAATGTCGTATTCACAGTCAAGGACGATAATCCTATTGGGGCTACCTTAATTGGAAGAGCGTATATACCAGTTGAAGAGCTACTGGGTGGGCAAGAAGTAGATAGATGGGTTGAGTTACTTGATGAAGACAAAAATCCTATTCAAAGTGGTTCCAAGATCCATGTGAAGCTGCAGTACTTTGACGTTACTAAGGACCGTAACTGGGGCCGAGGTATTAGGAGTGCTAAATTCCCTGGAGTGCCTTATACCTTTTATTCACAGAGACAAGGATGTAGAGTTTCTCTATACCAAGATGCTCATATCCCTGATAATTTTGTTCCTAAAATCCCTCTTGCTGGAGGCCAGAACTACGAGCCCCACCGATGTTGGGAAGATATTTTCGATGCAATTACTAATGCAAAACACATGATCTACATCACTGGGTGGTCTGTTTATACTGAAATCTCCATGGTAAGGGATTCAAGGAGGCCAAAGCCAGGAGGAGATATTACTATCGGTGAGCTCCTTAAGAAGAAAGCAAGTGAAGGTGTTAGGGTCCTGATGCTCGTGTGGGATGATAGGACCTCAGTTGGTTTACTGAAAAAGGATGGACTCATGGCCACTCATGATGAGGAAACCGAACATTTCTTCCAGAATACTGATGTGCATTGTGTGTTGTGCCCCCGAAATCCTGATGATGGTGGAAGCATAGTTCAGGATCTACAGATATCGACCATGTTCACTCATCACCAGAAAATTGTGGTGGTAGACAGTTCAATGCCTAATGGAGATTCGGATAGGAGGAGAATTGTTAGTTTTGTTGGGGGTATTGACCTCTGCGATGGGAGATATGATACTCCATTTCACTCACTTTTCAGGACATTGGACACCGCACATCATGATGATTTCCATCAACCCAACTTCACTGGTGCCACAATTGAAAAAGGCGGTCCAAGAGAGCCTTGGCATGATATCCACTCCAAGCTCGAAGGCCCTATTGCATGGGATGTCTTGTTTAATTTCGAACAAAGATGGAGAAAGCAAGGTGGTAAAGATCTGCTCCTTCAGCTGAGAGAACTCAGTGATGTCATCATTCCTCCTTCTCCAGTTATGTACCCAGATGACCTTGATACCTGGAACGTCCAGTTGTTCAGATCCATTGATGGTGGTGCTGCATTCGGTTTCCCCGAGACACCAGAAGATGCTGCAAGAGCCGGCCTTGTAAGTGGAAAGGATAACATCATTGACCGCAGCATCCAGGATGCTTACATTAATGCTATCCGAAGGGCAAAGAGATTCATTTATATCGAAAATCAATATTTCCTGGGAAGTTCCTTCGGTTGGAGTCCTGATGGTATCAAGCCAGAAGACATTAACGCGTTGCATCTAATCCCAAAGGAACTCTCACTTAAGATAGTTAGCAAGATTGAGGCAGGCGAGAGGTTCACTGTTTATGTTATCGTTCCGATGTGGCCTGAGGGTATTCCAGAAAGTGGTTCTGTGCAGGCAATATTGGATTGGCAGAAGAGGACAATGGAAATGATGTACAAAGATATCATTCAGGCTCTTAGAGCCAAGGGTGTTGAAGAGGATCCTAGGGACTATCTGACATTTTTTTGCATTGGGAACCGTGAAGTGAAGAAAAGTGGTGAATATGAGCCAGCAGATAAACCAGAGCCTGATACTGACTATGCAAGAGCTCAAGAGGCAAGACGCTTCATGATCTACGTTCATTCAAAGATGATGATCGGTAAGTGAAAGATTTACCTATTTGCAGCATCACTTTTCATTCTCCATCAGTACCAGCATTTTTATTTTTTTTCTTAAACAGTATTACATATACATATACTTGGTTGATTTTATTGCAGCACTTTTTTATTGCCTAATCCATCAATAAGTACCTGAATTTGTCCACAAAAAACCTACTCCCCCCCCCCTTCTGAGCTTTTAAAGACACCTCGTAGCTCCCTCAACTTTCAAAAAGTGCTCCTCTTTGCCCCCTTAGCGGCACGTGCCAACTTCTGATTGGAGAGAGAAAATCAGAAAAATGACATATTCGAAAAGTCAAACCAACTAGAAGCTAACATGTGAAATTAAAAGGGCAAAATTGTTCACTTTTTGAAAGTTGAGCGAGCTACGGGGTCATTTTGAAAGTTCAGGAGGAATGCACACTTTTTGGGACAAGTTCTTTAAGCCTTGATAAAAAGGCTAAGCTCTTACTAAATTTGTGATATGAAGGATACTTGGGGAAGAATGGTTTGAGTCATCTCGATTTGGTCGTTCAATGTTTCATTTGACATGTACATAATTTTTAGTATTTTTTATGCTGATATGAATATTTTATGTTGCAGTTGATGATGAGTACATCATAGTTGGGTCTGCCAATATAAACCAGAGGTCAATGGACGGTGCTCGGGACTCAGAGATAGCGATGGGAGCATACCAGCCACACCACTTGTCAAACAGGCAGGCAGCAAGAGGACAGGTGCATGGGTTCCGAATGTCGTTGTGGTATGAACACATGGGCATGCTCGACGACTCCTTCCTTGTCCCGGAAAGCGAGGAGTGTGTAAAGAAGGTCAACCGAATCGCAGACAAATACTGGGATCTCTATTCAAACGAGTCGCTTGAACATGACCTACCTGGCCACTTGCTTCGATATCCTATGGGGGTTACAAGTGATGGAGATGTGACAGAACTTCCTGGTTTCGAGTTCTTCCCAGACACCAAGGCTCGTGTATTAGGTGCCAAATCTGACTATCTCCCTCCTATCCTTACCACTTAGATGGAGATTTATGAGGTAATTGAATAATTAACTCCCTTTATGAATTGGATTATCTTATTAGTTGTAGTTGAAGAATAAATAATGTTACCTGATGCCGTCTGCATGTATTGTTTTTGATTCGGGCTGATTGTATTAGGATTTAGTGATGGCGAGTTACTGAGTTATGATGTCTGGGTATGTTTATCATGCTCCTAGGCGTTGTTAACTAATGTTAATTTTGAGTTTAAGATTTTACAAATTTTTGTTTATTGCTCCTAGATATATTTGTTGCTTGTTGTTTCAAAAATTAATAATTTTGTGGAATAATAAGTTCTGAACTTTTATGGTTTCTGATTATAACAAAACCGGTAAAAGATCTCTAATGAATGAACCAAACTTATCTCCATCATTTAAGGCTTTCTTTGGTTCATGGTTTTTTCATGGTATGGTATGGTTTTAATTTACATTCACTTGTTTGTATGGTTATTTTCATGGAACGGTTCTCATGACTTTTTCATGTTTTCAAGAACCATGAAAATAGAATTACAGAGTTGATGGTCGTCCACGATTCTCCTTTAAATCAAATTAAATTTTAAAAAAATCATACCATACTATCTATCCAAATACAAAATTTTAAAAAAATCATACCGTAACATGCCATGCCATACAATACCGTACCGTCCTTTAATGAATCACGGAGAATTATCATTCAAACAAAACTTTAGTCTTGTTCATTCGGACATGTAGGCAGCCACTGAAGTTGCTGTCACCTTACTAGTGTAGTAAAGTTTGTTTTCTGAAACTAGTATTAATAGTCGCACAGATCAATGAGGCCAAATGCCAATATGCCATCACACATGGAAGAGATTATATGCATATATAAATTCGTGGCACAAAGAGTTGGACGACCCTTGTGTTTCCTCATTGTTTACAGTGATGTTAACATTGAATTGCTGCATATATTTTGCAAAATCACCCTGTCTATGAGTTAAAAATGATAGAGCTGGAAATGCTACGTACTGGCCAAAGAGTTGACAAAAATTATGAAAGCAAATTACAAATGTTTTGACCTTAAGCTTGTCGAAAAGTGGAGTTTTCCTATACAATGTCAGGCTAATAAAACTCTTAAGTCATGGATAAATGTATTGATGATGCTGAATTATGTTTAAATCCCAAAGATATAAAAAATATAAATTACAAGATTTTGTATTGATTAAAAACTTCTGTTATTGTTATTTCTCAATATCTTAACTCTCAACTAATTACGTCTCAGTTAAGCCACTTGTAGCTGCCAGGTTTGAGAGATGTACATATGAGGCATGTGATGTTTCTCATTGTTCCACTCATCTTCTTGTTATGAAAGTCACATGTGGGGCCACCGAAAGTTGTTTTTTCGGGCCCCATCACCGAAAGCCACCGAAAGTAACCAAAAGCCACCGAAAGTTGATTTTTTGGGAGCCATCACCGAAAGTTGTTTTGTCTCTATGCTTCAACATTTCATTATAAATAGGATGAATTGCAAAGCAAATATCATCACAAATTTGAGAGCTTGAGAGCATTTGGAGAGTTAGAG
>CATIWQ010127194.1:0-11331 GCA_949673415.1 Euphorbia schlechtendalii | reverse complement strand
ATATATATATATATATATATATATATATATATATATATATATATATATATAAGAAATTTAAGAAACGTGTAAAAACTAAATGAGTCTGCTCGCGAGTTTTCAAGCCGAACCTTAAGAAGTTCGGCTTGACTCGTTTGATGTATCGAGCCAATATTGATCTCGAATCGAACTTTATCAAATCGAGTTTTAACTGAGCCAAGCTCGAACTACTCACAAACCGCTCACCCTAGATTCTTTTTTGCATTGAATTGTTTCTACCAGGTCGATGCTGAATGGAAGAGGGTTGTGTGCATAATAACTTTTAGTTTGATTCATTGAATTCAATTTATTCGCGTATATTGAATTCTTGTTCATCAAGATAGACAATTATAAACATTCTTAAATCGATTAAAAACATATGTTTCATTTCATTCATTTTTGTAAAATTGCATTTATTACTGTTCGAAATGTTTATATTGCAATTCATATAGTCACACGAGGCATATAGAAACTATTTTGAATAGGTTAATAATCTAATCTCAAATATGCATTTCTTAAGTGACATACTTAATCAATGATGATATGCATAGTAGTGTTCATTCTTTGACGCACATAATTATAATCGATTAAACAGTCAGCATATCAAATTAAAAATATCACACACTTATTGACAAAAAAAAAAAAGAATCAATATATCCCACTAATCATAAGTAAAATTTTCGAACAAAAAAGGCATGTTTCGTGTAAATTTTAGTTATTTGATTAATAAAACCCATAATTTGTGCAGCTGTAATTTCACCAAATAAAACTCACATGTTTATTCTGATGGGAAAAACCCAATAAAGATGGAAGAATATCAAACTATATCCAACAAAATAAAAACAAGAGTTTGGTGGAATTATACAAGAATCACACTCGATTTGCTCAAATTGAAAATATGAAATCCTAATTTAAGTAATATCTTTACAAAATTGGTGAAAAATTAAAAGCTGTAATTAATAGTAGCAAATTGATCCAGCTATATTAACAGAAGAACCATAACACTGTCCAGCAAACTTGCTGAATGTTTACCATAAACAGCAAAAAACATAGAAATGATATGACTCATTACTCACACAACCAAAAATGTATATTTTGTTTCCTTTTAGAGAGAGAAAGTACAGATAAATTCCTGAGAGAATACAGTTTTGGTGTAGAGACGCATTAGAGGAGAAAAAGTACTCTCATTTCGCTTCACAACTTTTCATCATCCCGGTCAGTTCTTATGCTTGAAAAAACAATAGATTTGGTCTTTTTGTTATAATGTATTCTGCATGCCTTGGTCGATGCTCTTTGCTTTGGTTCTGATAATAACTTTTCTGGGTTATTGTTAAAGTTAATGTCTTTTCATATATATGCTTCACAATTCAGGTTTGTAACTGTTTATGTTGGGTTTTGTTGTAAGCATGTGAAGCATGAATATAAAAAGATGAAAGGGGATTGTAGAAGGAAGAGTATATTTTTATTGAACATGAAATCACCTATTTATACACCAAAATCATACCTAAATATGTAGAATAAGAAAATATCACATAAAATAAAGCTTCAACTAATCTAAAACTATACTATAAAAAAACATATCTAGGCTCTTTCAAACTTCAGCTTTGGAGACAATTTCAACACTCCTCCTTGGCTCTAAAGCTCATTTTATTTGGAATCACATGTCATGGGTATGGTTCGTTGGCATGCTTCATAGGCATGTGTCATGGAGTTAAAATAACTCCTCCTCATGTTGAGCATTTTCGGCATCTTTAAACTTCGGTAGCTTCATTTGTTTATAGCTTTACATTTTGACTTCATATGGTAATTGAGGAATGTCATAGTCTTCCTGAACCGCTTCCATGGTGTTTGGCTTTGTATATATTTAAAGAATTTGATTATGGCTTGAAGATTTTGGTGTATAAATAGGTGATTTCATGTTCAATAAAAATATACCATTCCTTCTACAAATCCCTTTCATCTTTTTATATTCATGCTTCATAGTTTCTGAATTTCATGTATGGGATTCCTCTAGTGGTTTTGCCCTTTTTCCTTGCTTCAGATTCTTATCGGAACATAAATTAGCTATAAAGGGCTGGGGCTTAATCTTTTTAGGTTTTTTGATTGTCTTATTATTCTCCATTGATACTGCTTGTGAGTTGCTCTTAAACCATAAATTAGGGCAACCTAAATAGGATTTTAGCAAATGGGATAGTAATTTGCAGAAGTATTGCCGTTTTAATCAGAAGAACATTAAAGTTCAAAACATACTTATTCAGAAAAAATATACATTTGATATCTTTTGACGCGCATAATTATAATCGATTGAATATATTTAAGAGTTAATAAACATACTTATTCAGACCTATATTTGATATCTTTTTTTCATCGGCAGGATTCAATTCATTTATTGAGTTAAGGCTTCATATTCAGAATAGATGTGCACTGATTCGGTGCTCAAGAAATCACGTACATTCTAATTCTTAGATTCTGCCAAAACTAGTCCTTCCTGGTTTTGCATCATGTCTTCAAACTCTAAATTGCGAGACGAAATGCGATTCCAGCAGCGGTGGGACTTCAGAAGAGGAGACTCTGACTTTGATACTTCAAGCAGTGATTCTAAGTACAGTTTAGGTGTCGAGTCAGATCATAAGCGGCACAAAGCAGTTTCGAGTTCTGTTCCCGTTGATAACAAAGATGAAACCATCAAATTCCAGCTGAAGAGAAGCAGCATCGATCCCGTTACTGCAGGGAAAACCGAAAATGGTAAAGCTGCGACAGCGAAAAGAAGAAATTCGACTAAAAGGGAGAATTTAAATGTAAAGAAGACCGGATCAAGGAAAATAGTAAGGCGGAAAAAGGTCGAAACTAATGCGGCTTTAAATGATCTGAAAAATCACATGAACTCTTTGTTAGAGGAACTTCAAGTCAGCAGAAAGAATTTGCTGAGCTGGTTGCGGGAAGAAATGAAGAAATTGGCGGCACAAGAGAAGGCTTGCGTGTCAGCCGAGTTGCAGCATCAGAATAACCTTTTCGGCAGAAACATCCAAATTCCATATCAGAACAACTTTGAGAAGCATGTTCAACAGCAGAAGCCAATCAAGTTTGACGAAAACGTAATAAACTTGGAGGAGGATATCGAAACGCAGCCTCAGCCGAAAACCCAGGAAAAGGATCAAACCGCAGCTAAAAATGGCAACGGTAAAGTCTATAAGAGGTCCAACAAGAGAAAGAAACTATCACCGGATTTTGACAATCGTAATCCTGAACTTGAACACCCAATTGATTATAGCGGCGCGATTATATTATCAGAACCAGAAGAAGAAGGAGAGATTAAGAGATGGGCATTGGATGCTGGGAAGTCAAAAGTGGAGCCACAGAAGAGAATTGTGCTTGGCATAAGAGCTCCGAATCGTAAAGATAAATTTTCTGCTATGAAGTCTGCATCTAAATGCGAAAAAGCTTCCAATCCAAAAAATCAGCGCCAAGTACCCGATTTTCAACTTGAAAGATCAGGATTATCTTTCGAACCGAAGTTGTTGTCAGAATCCTTGGGTCAGGTAGCTTCACCGATGTACTTAACAATTCCATCAAAGCCGAATCTTAGCTACATCCAACCAAGACTAGTTGCTCAGAATTCAGGGCTTCCGAATGTAATGGTGGGGTCAGGCAGGCATCTTGGAAACTTTCAGGCTCAAATGAGTTTCCGAGATTTGTTGACTAATGGATTCTCAGGTCCTCTATATCCAAACCATTTCAACTTGGAAAATCTGCACCGCGAAAATAACAGACCTAACCTGACAATGAATGGAGGAGGTTCAGGATCAGGAAGAAATTACTATCCTTGCAACATTGCCAACAATTTCCAAATGCCTTCAGATGAAAGATTAGTTTCATATCAAGACAGTAACCAATTTCCCATGTGAAGCCAATAATTTAGGATCTTCGTCAACAGGAGGGAATCTGAACAGTTATCCACATTTTGCAACTGTCTCAGGAAAGTCAATTATTGTTTTTTTTATTCATTACCAAATTATTTAGATTATTTTGAATGCTTTAGCTAAGTCTGAGAAGCCATTTAGCTTGTGGGAATTTTTTTTTTTGTTAATGTGAAGGGAATCATAAATATTTTTTTATGAAGTTTGAAGATATATATGTTTTTATTTTCACCATTATCTAATCAATCTGCCATAAGTGGATGACCTTATTAACTTAAAATTATAGAGGTGACATATTTGTATAGTACCGTTGTTCCAAATAAGACAATAACTGTGACATTTTTGTATATATCAATAAAAGAATTTAGGGATACATCTCATTGTCAAGAAAAACAATAACCGCATGTTATGATCTTAATGTACAAAAAAATTAAAAACTTCAGTAATAATCAAATCACGGGCGAAGACCTTTTTTTTTCTGTCGTGTGGTATAGTAGATACTAAATACACTCGTTTATACGGCTTATTCATTTGATCCTCTTTTATTTCATAAATTCATATAATATTTTGTGCAAAATAACAACAAGGCAATTCCAGAAAAGCTAAAAGATTGCACTATAGACAAAATGAGAAAAGGTCGCATAACACAATTGAATTAAAGGGGTAAGAGATTGCACATTATATGCATGTGCACCATGTGAAACAAACGGTGGCAGTGTAAGGGGCAGGAATGATAGCGGGTCGGATTTAAAATCAGATCCGGTTTGGACCAGGTCCGAATCCCTTTTTTAATTTATTAAACCGATTCATGTAATTAACATCTAGTTCTTAGTTTTAACTTTCATATTGTACCTTTCATCTTGTTTCAAATAGTTTACATGCTCATTTAATTATGATTATGTAATTGGACTTATATGAATCTCAAATAATAGTAATTATCCAATATTTTCGTGGTAAATAATAAAAAAAAGTACAATTAATCTTCAATTTTAATTACAAGTTCGGGTCCGGATCTCGATTTCATTGTAAAATCCAGATCCAGATTCAACAAATCTATAAATATAAAATCCATATCCGAAATAACGTATCCGGACCAAGTCCAGGTCCATTGCCATTAGTCAGGAGTCTGGATCCACTCTCAGTGTTATTAACCCCAAGACAAGCTATTAGAATATATTTATGATAGATAAATACCCTTACATTAATTGGTATTAGATCTTTCTTGAATTTTTTTTTTTATTTAAGTAATATGGAGCATTTTTGGAGTTAAATTTGATTGACCGTAAAAACAAATTATAGAGGAGATTAGTGAAGAGGTAAGTCTATTTAATACTTCATCTTCCTCGCACAGTTAGCTATAGGTTGCAAAATAGTCCAAAAAAACCTAAGTTGCAGACTCCATCACAACTCTACCAAAGCTTTTTCGGGAGATCGGAGGGTCCACGACCCTCCTTGCCACCACACCTAGTAACGAAAGAGCTATATTGAAGTACCCAAAAACCATTTTGCCCATATCTAAGTGAGAGACGATCAATTAGACTTGTTACAATCTCAAAGTCTACAAAAATTCGCCCCCGACTTAACTTGATGAATAATAGCTTAATTATTATTATTGTTGTGAACATTTTATTTTATATATTGGACTTTAAAACAAGTGGAAAATGTATTTGAGGCATCAAAAATTTCAAAAGAAATTATTATTTATAGATTATGGGTTAAATTGAAAATAATCTTGCAGACCTGAACCCAAACAGAATTCTTCAAAAATTATAGAAAGTATATGAAAAATAATTGAAAACTACCCAAGAAATTTAAAGTTGGCATCTTTAATTGTTTATCTACTATTCAGAAAGAGAATTGATGCGCACGCGCGGAAGAAATGCAATTATAAAGTAGGGTAGGGTAGGGTAGGGTAGAGTAGAGTAGGGGAAGTCGTACAGGGTTGGCTCCTATTTTATATGGCGTGTATGTGGGAGCAGGAGGGGTAAAGCTGCCAAAACATAGTGTAGTGTGTGTGAGCCTACCTATTCAAATTCAAATTGAAAATGAAAAGCAAGTTTTATTTATATATAAACACAAAACATTTCAATTTTTCCTAACCAAAATGCCCATGTGGTCCCTTCCATTCCCTTTCTTTATCATGCCTTGCTTGCAATTTCAATCGTTCATTTAATTATGTTTCTTTATACATCCATTTTCCTTATTTTAATTTTAGCTTATGCATTCCCATATTCTAAGTCAAGAAAATGTTACATCTCAAAGTATTTTGTATTAGTGACGTCATTGCAACATTCCACTTCAATGAATTTAATACTTTTATTCATATCCTACTATTGGATGTATATTAAGTTTTAAAAAATATAATATTAAAAATAATAATTAAATATAACATATAATAAATAAATTTATTATTGATCTAAACACTATAATTTACAAAATTTCATTTTTTGAGGGTAATCCCAACTCTGCATCCTTTTATTTTACTCAAAATTTTATTTTACATTATAATCTGAAATTGTTGTAGTGTTTTTTGCCAACTTTACACTTTAAACCCACAGTTATAAAAGTAATAATAATTTTTTAAAAAATAAATTTTTTATAAATAATAAAATATTCTAAATATATATTCAAAGTAAAAATATTTAAAAACAATAAAAAGTAATATTTTGAAATTGTAAACAATGATACTTCAAATTTAATATTAGGGATGTCAACAGGACGAGTTCGGTACGGGTAGTGCAATCCTCATTCCGCACCCAAAGCTTTTTGGGTGCGAGTTCGGGGATTCCTTATCTAGTGTTTTGAGTATTTTTCAGACCAATTCCGCACCCACACGGGTATCTAAGGGTATCGGATAATCCTCGTTCAACAATAAAATTACAAGTAATGAAATTTTATATATACAAACTGTAGGACCCAGTAGGGTGATAAAATAGGTCAGAGGGGGGGGGTGAATGACTCTTTTTCTGAGTTCACTATATTCTTCGGAAGTTTACTTTTGAGAATGCTTCTGAGTAGTTATTCTTTACTCAGAATCCCCTTTTTATATTTAAGTGTTTTAGTTACTGAATTAAATAAACACAATAATAGAGCAGAGTAAGGAAATATGCAAACAACGATTTTATCCTAGTTTAGCCTCTGCCTAATCCAGTCCTTGGAATCTCTTGTCCAGGATTTAATTCACTAGTGGCTTTTCTTCTGGTGAAAAGCAAAACCTTTACAGCTTAAGATTGAAGTTCCTTCCAACAATTTTGCCTATGATGAGCTATACCAATATAGGAGTACCGTCCTTCTGTATCTAAGGCTCTGAGCTTCGTCTCTCTTAAGTACCGTCTTTATGAGATTACCTAGCTCCCTCACACTAACTTACCCTCAGCTTAGTTTGACTTACAATGGTTTATAAGTAAATGGATTTTATGAACTTCTGAACTTTGTTTCAGTTAGCTCAAGTATAAACAAATAAGATTTAAGTGTTTGCTAGAAGAAGGTTGCAAGTAGATTGAGAATTGATTCACTCTTAAATTTTTTTTTTAAGATGCGGCAACCTTCTTCAATAGCGGAAATCATCCTTTTATAGAGGGAGAGAATGTCTCCGTTGATTTTTGGACCATTACCAGGAATTCTGCCATTGTCTCCCAATATTGTTTCCGTTAACAATCTGTCAGAGTAGCTCGTCCAACTCTGATCCGCGTCATGCTGTATCAGGTTGATTTGGGGGGGCCACTTTGTACTGCAGATACGTATCAGATTAGCAGGTGAGATTTGTTCTTGATTTCGCAACAACTTTTATCTTGTAGTAGACTGAGGAACAGAGCGCGCGGTGGCATTAGATGCGAAGTCAGCTTTCTTGACATTTAACACCGAAAGACTAAGTTGACCTTTTGCAATCCTCAGAAGGGCTTTTTGACATTCTGAGTCTTGAGTGATCTTCTGAGACATTGAATACTTCATCTGACTTTAATTGTTTCTGAATATCCATAGCTCTGCTGACGAATCCTTATGCTTCTGAGGCGACTTTCTTCTAAACTTTGCTTCTGAACTCAGAACTTACAAAACTAAATTATCTTCAGAATCCAACAAAGTCTATTATAAAATGGAGAGTGACCGGTAATGGTGATGAGAAACCAAGAAGTCACAATTTAATAGGAGAGTAGCTCATTTAACAGAAACATAGCGTCATTTTCAATTTGTAAAACGTTTTCCGGCTTGTTTTTTAGAGGAAAACATTTTCCATTGCATGTGAAGAGTTTTACAGTTGACTAGATAATTATTTTTTCTTAACTTATTTTTCTAATTAAACAAATATTGAAAAATTCGAAAAATATCCTTTTATAAAAAATTTTACGAGAAACAAACAATATACTCAAATTTTGAATCCAGCAAAAAAGAAATAGCATTCATTTTTTTAAGCTAAAAAATAGTTGTTTAACATGTTTTTATTTTGTTATAAATGATAACTTATAAGTTGTTAAAATATTAGTTTTATTAAACATTAATGTTACTCATTATTACGAAGTACTTACAAATCATAAATAGTTTATAAGCAGTAAGTTCTTTTTTTTTGTCAATTATATTTTTCATTAAAAAAAAACACATTCTAAGTCCTTTATAGTTTTAACCAAAATATCATTAATTGATAGTTGCGTATTGAATACTCAAGGTTGAGATTTTTAAAAAGAAATTTTAAACACAATTTTTTTCCAAATTTCAGTCTAATTACTCATTGGATTTTCAACCCCAACCACATTAGCTGTCACATAGGATTTATGAGGTTATGTTATATAAATTTGTCAAATTCAAGGATAAAATGTAACATTTGAAAGTTTGGAGTGACACATAACTAAGTTCAAATCAGAATATAAATATGTATTGCCTGTTTATTATGATAGTCTAATGAAATCCTTTCCCTAACCATTATAAAGACCTTCAGGGGTTTCCTTTTATCAGTTTGAGATTAGTTAGCTTGGCTTGGCAGCTTCTTGTTCAAGTCCCCATCTTTGAAAGGTCATATTCTCTTCAACTTCTGGAAGCTGAATTGAACTATACTTAACTGAATTGAACTTAATATAACTGAACTTAACTGAACTGAACTTATTTCAATGTAAATTTATAACTACACATAGTTGAACTCAACTTAACTTAACTTAATTGAATTGTAGTCGATCGAAGACAACAGTGCAAAACTCATTCTAACCAATATCACTAATTGCCCTAATTATCCAACCTAATTATATATACCATATTTAATTCTCTTCCTTCATTTACGACAAGTGAGGATTTTTTTAATTTTTGTTAATCGCTCTCTGTTTGCAGTCTTTGAGTTGTTGACTTGTATTTTCTTCTTTAGAGCTTTGGTTCTTTGCATGCATGTTGTGTTTTTTGGCATACGTTTCTTTCAGATTTCCTACACATTGCCGACCAAAACTTTGTAACTCCAACGGTGATTTCGCCTTTTGATTTAGTGGAAGCCATCAAACATTGCACCGTAGATTGACTACCTCTTTTATTCACTGGGATAGTAAGAACCACATAAAATCTGTGTTGTGTGCGTATGTTTTTATCTTTTTGATATTATCGCAATTATATGTTAAAGCGCTCTAGATCTTGTGTTTTTTCACAATAAATCCCGTTTATACTAAAAATATATGCTATGCATGGTTTAACATGAAAAATTTACATCTAACTTTTTTTTTGTTCTCCTTTAACTAGATATTATTGAATCAATTTATTAAAATGCCACTGGAAAGAAAATGCACCAGCAAATAGCAATAGTGAATGAACGGAGAAATTAATATTCATTCCAATGTATTTAGCGATTTCATCAAAACCAATAAAATGTTTTATTATACTATAAAATTGATTGAGTAATTTTTCGTATTTTGTAATCTACTTAATTCAAAACTCATAATTGTATCTATGTTTAATATTTGTCCTAATTAATACAAGAGTAAACTTGAAAAAATATGGTGTAAAAGCACATTTATAATATAAATGGACAAATAAAAGGAACCAAAATTGAAAAGGTAAAGAGATAATTAAAAGACATCAAAGGAGTATACGTGTGGGCTTGGAGAATGTCGGGATTAATAAGCTAAATGAGCATACAAGTGAGGTTCAACCCCGTCTAAAACAAAACCAATTGACTTGTGTCAAGGTACAATCTACACCACCTATATCATTCATATTTTTTGGTTATTTCCGATTTGTGAAAATCTTAACATTTCAAACACAACCCCCAAGTACAATTGTGTCTGAATCAGTTGCAACTCATTGACCATAGTGACCTATCTCTTCTCGAGGCCCAAGGCTATTAACGAGTGTAGTCTTCTTTGCTAACACAAACTCCTCC
Organism: Euphorbia schlechtendalii; assembly: GCA_949673415.1. Lineage (NCBI taxonomy): Eukaryota > Viridiplantae > Streptophyta > Magnoliopsida > Malpighiales > Euphorbiaceae > Euphorbia > Euphorbia schlechtendalii. Next base: position 1,047 of record CATIWQ010127194.1, on the reverse strand, counting down.
ATGACTTAAAACTTGAACCCATGATCTTTTGTTTGTCAAGACTTCTTGTTGTAATACCATATAGAGAATTTGTGAGTCTGGAGAGTATCGGACTTATAAATTGAGTTGACATACAAGTGGAAACACAAGACCAATTGGCTTGGGTTAAGGCTCACTTTACACAACTTATATCATTGATTTTTCATGGTTATTTTGGATGTGGGATAACCTCAACATCACCAACAAAAGAAACAAAACTATTTGTTTTGTATAAATATTTGTAAGCCAAAAGGTACATAGTGTCACTAGCATTGTAGCGCGGAATAATTAATAAGTGTGACATTGATATAAATGTAGAAATTGGATGTTTATATTGTTACTTCAAAATAATAATATTATTGTTTCGATAAATACATGAATTTTAGGTCCTGTTTATTTATAAGAAAATATTGTGTAGGAAAATATTTTTTGGATTTTCCAGTGTTTATTTGTCATGGAATATAAGTCAAAGCAAAATATTATGCAAGTTAAAATAAAAATGTAGTGTAAATAAAGGAAAAATTTTTCATAAAAAATGGGAAACATTTTCCCTTACATTATCACCTCACATCCTTCACTATTATCACCATCACTTTCTTCATTCCACCACCACCTCTCCTCCATCCCGTCACCATCACTATTTCCTTCACTTCGCTTTTGTTATTACCACCACCACCTTCACCTCGCCACACAAATATCACCTCCTTCACCCCGCTTTCGCTACCACCACCACTCTACTACTTCCTCCACCACCTCTTCCTTCTCCCATCACTACTACCACCATCATTGCCGTCACTTTCTCTACCCCATCACCACCACCACTTCCTCCACCTCGTCGTCGTCGTCATCACCACCACCACCACTTCATTTTCCCTCAGTTATTCCCTTATCACAACTTCCTCCACCCCCACCACAACTACCACCACTTTCTCCACCCTGTCATTGCCATCGCTAATATCACCATTCCTTCATCCTATATATATGTATATGTGTGTGAATATATATATATATATATATATATATATATAT
>CATIWQ010127169.1:0-21758 GCA_949673415.1 Euphorbia schlechtendalii | reverse complement strand
AAAATATCATAATAAAATTAATGAAACAAAAATATAATATTATATAGTTAAAAGGTAATGTTGTTATTATTGATATAAATAATTATTATTCGATTAAGTTTCAGTATTTTCAGTTTCAGAATAATAAGTTTCAGTTCAGTTTCAATATATTCAGTTTCAGTATGTTCAGTTTCAGTTCAGTATCGTTCAGTTTCAGTTGAAAAAAACAAAGCCTAGATCACATGGATATTGCATTTGAATATTTTCATTTATTCGTTCCTAATCGTATGAAGGGTAACGATGGAATAGATTAAGATGCATTATTAACTTACAATAACCTCAACCCTAGCCTGAGGGGTGAAGAATTCTAGTTTGTTAGTGATCTCATACCTCGCCTTCAAATCCAGAGAGAGTTGCAACCTTTTCCACTGAAAGTCTTCCATCCTGGTCAGGGTTCAGGCCAAGATGCCATATTGCAATTCCCTTGCGTGTTGCAACTGCTATAATCTCAAAAGGACTACAAACGAATAATACAATCAAAAAACTCACATTATTAATGTTAAATTTGTAAGTTACACAACTTCGAAAACAAAAATAGACACTGACAGTGTCAAACAACTTGGTTATTATTATTTTGCCAGCATTCTGGTCTGGATAGTGCCACACACAACTCCAGGAAGTGTTTAAGATGTGCTACTTAAAAATTTTGGATTTTCTGCTATTTTTTTCACAGAAACATGCAACAATATTTATCAGAGTTAGAAAAATTGTATATATAATAACATCACTTACCGGCCAATGTTGGGGGCCCATGAGACAGCAAAGACCTGGTCGCTTCTGTCTGCAGGCAAAGCCAACTCTGCAACTGGAAGCCATCTTTGATGTGCTTGATCAAACTCCCAGACCTGCAGAAATCTACTTACTTAAGCAGTTTCGATTGTTCATATCTCATTACTGTTCTATCATTCTCTTACAGAGCTCAAGTTCTCTTACAACATAATAGCCAGACCAAGCTTGCGTTTCAAAATTTGAACATCATGTTAATTTAGAAAGACATTTCATAAATAAATAATAAGAAAAATAGATCAGTGGAGGCAAAAATTGAACTCCCAAGTGATGCATTAACTACCTTAGCGGAGTTCAATTGTGGTGTATCAGAATTGAAACCAAGAACAAAGCTTGATTCCTGGTTATTTTCCCTTTGTGGATTCCAAGAAATAGTTGCAGAAAAGCAATTTGCCTTTCCAAATGTAGATACTGAATCGATAACATTTTGGAATTCAGCCTGGTACAAAAAAATGAGGTCGAACGGTAAGATGCAGAATAATTCAAAAGCTGAAGTAGACTTCTATATTATGAAAGAATAGTAACCTGAAGCTGCCAATTTTTCAACTCTAAAGGATCCAAGAGCTCAAAGACTTTCACATGACCATCTGAGTAAGCAATAACCTGCAAATTTACAAATGTATTTACATTCTGAACAGAAATATTAAGAACCATGAGTGTTCACAGTTAAGGACTAAACAGAAGTCCACAATACATGTTAGTTCCATCATTCTAATTTACTTATTGCATGAAAGTAGGCAGAAGAAAAGGACTGACCAGCTCAATCCCATGGGAATTAAAATAGTGCAAACTAAGCACATGATAAAGAAGGCATTACATTCTTCAGATACTCAATAGTCATAATAGATAACGAAACTAAAAATCCATCTTCTGCCACCCAATGACATCTAATTTTTTGCATCTACAAAATCATGATCATTTATAAAACAAATGCACAACAAGATGCACTTCTTGTTGCAAGGTCACTCGGACAACAGCTTATCGAAAAATTACATTTTAGAAAAAAGCATGATATTACATAAACCGAAAACCAGTTGTTGACACATGCATCATACAGGCAGAATGCAGTTCACAAACAACTTGTGACCTTTAAGTGGAACTTTCTTTTCTTGTTTTAACCTTTGATGGTCTCAATCAACAGCCTGTGATGGCAAATAAGTAGAAGATAGAAATATAAAACATCCTTGAGGATCATGAATGCAAATAGTGCAATTTACAGGTATGGAAATTGGAGCTGAATTTCCCATTTCTCACAATTCCAGAAATGGCTTCCAACAGTACCTATTCTAGTTGTTCTACTTCCTGATATAATGACTTGCTCATAATAAACATAAACTTCCACACAAATAATAGATGCCCGCTATTGTTAAGTTTCACTTAATTTGTATCCTGTTGGAATCTGACAATCTATCAATAACTATTTTGTTCCATTCAGAAGCATTCAGCAATTTACATTAATTTTTGTATCTACAAAAACAGTGGTAACAAATGAATGCAGCCAGAAGGAAAAGAAGATAAAACCCCCACCACTCACCATTTTCAAACTTGTTCTTGATGCTCCAAATTGGACATCTAACGCTTTGAAGGCCTTGCTTTGGAAGCTTTTGCAAAGTTTCCATTGAAGAGGTAGTGAATCTACACAAGAAGATACCGTTATTAACAAAAAAAAACATATAAAAAAGATTGGCACTGACAAGCAATGGTACAGAGACCTAAACAATATTGAACAAGTACCTTCTACGACCTCCTCCCACAAAGACAAACTCCCATCACCACAAATACACGCCAAAGCATCGCCACGTTCAGGAGGGATCCAAACAACCTTCACAATTCCAGCCTCATGAACCTAAATCAGGCTCACAAATCACCAAAAACAAAGAGAACCACGACTAAATCCAAAACTAATAAAATTCTCAGAAACTTCACCTAATTAAACGAAATATTTTAATTGCTGAGATCATAATAACAGCACTGAATGTAAAAGTGAATAGGAGCCATCAATGATGAACACATTAAGTAACTAACCTTAATTTTTGAGGTGCAAGTGAAGGAAGAAGAAGCTGGATCTCGCGGATCAAAGATGGAAAGATTTCCATCAACGGAGCCGGTGGCTAACCTATGGCCACAGTAATTCCAAGATGAACAGGTGGTGCCTTTATCCAACGTTGCCACTGATTTCTCCATTTGCGTACCTTCTTCTGTAGCTCAACCGGATCGTGGTTAAACCTCTGGCTCTGCGCTTAGGGTTTATGAAGCCCATTGGAATTTTGGCGGCCTTCAGGATCAATGATCCATTTCGGTTAGGACTGCTTTATTCTTTCCAATGTTATAATAAATATTCGTAAAATTTTTTCGGCATTTAATCACGAAGTCACACAGCAAAGCTTCCTTAACAAATTTATTTTTTTTAAATTTAAATTTTTTCTTTTTTTCAATACTCAGTATATGTTGAGCTACATTCTTTTCAATTATTTATGCATAATTTATTGTAATTTATAAGATAATAAACAATTCAACAAGGAATCAATCAAAATTTATACAATTAAAGTAATTTATTGAAAATATCAACACATGTTTGTATCTGTTTTAATTAAAAAAAATGAATTTCATATATATTATTGCTAAATTTCCTATTTCGAAATTTTGATTATATTAGCAAATCAATAAATTTGTATATCTCTATGTCAAGTATTACAATTTATGTATATTTGTATTAGTAAAGTCGAAGTTTGTATATTATTGAAGATTTTAAGCATAATATAAAATGGTGACATTAAATATACTTTTATGCAATTGTATGCAATGTTTTGCATAGATAAAAAAAAGTAGTATAATTCTACTGTGGGGCAAAATATTTTATGAGGGATAAGTAAAAGAAGTCTAAATTTGAAAGATTTTGCTAGTAGGTATATTTTCAACAATATTATACTTATTGCTACTAATTTTAATCAAGTAATTAGTACAGTAATTTGTGTGGTCAATTCCAATTGCTATATTTTACTTGCTTAATGAAACTTTGAAATCATTTTAACTTTCTAAAAATGTAATGGATTATTGATTTAGTACAGAAAGATGTTGGTTAATGCTAAATAGAAACAACTTTGACCGAAACATGATTACTTTAGATAGTGTCATATTCTATGTTTTTATTCAATGTTGGACACATTAGATAGTTTATTAAGCATTTGGAAAAGAGATAAATCTTAAGACTAGGAATTTGTGACTAACAATGAATTAGGGACATGTAAGAGAACCACAAAAGTAAAACCATAAATTTTAATTTATACAAACGAATAAAATGTGACAGCATTTATTGGAACTCACTTCAATGATTTTCAAAAAACCACAGTGGCCTAATGTTAATAAACATTTTGATAGGAAAATTCCAAATAGTAATAGATTTGGAATTAATTTAGATTAAATAAAAGTTTATCAAAATTTGAAATGTTGCAAAGCGAAAGTTCCCTCGCGGTATGAGTCTGATTCAACCGTTGTGGGACTTCGGATTGTGTTGAATTGTTTGAATGTAAGAATCCGCCTATAAAACATATTAAAATCAAATGAAGGTTGGGGTTTTTTCCCCCGGGCCCACCTCCGATGATAAAGTCAGTCAATTAATAAAATATGGTAGATTGCGGGATTTAGAGAGAAAACTAGAAAGAGGAGAACTCGGAATTAAGAACCTGCCATTAGACTCTCCTTCTTCTATTTATAAGCCTTGTCAAATCCCTCAAATCAAGGGGATTTGAAATAGTCAAAACATGATCATAATCCCTAAAATCAAGGGAGACCGGGTCTGGATCTCATCCGTTCCTTGATTTTAGGACGCTGTTATACAAGTGGTAGCTCCCTTTGGCTAAGCGGCTGTTGTCTCGATTGATGAACCTGAAGCATCCTCTTGTGACCACTTTATGAAGCCCTCAAGGCGGGTCCAACCGATTCATGAGGTGACACCGTCTCGATGCTTGAGACTAAACAACCACAGCGAATAGAGACGAGTTTGAGCCAAGTGAGGTGGGGCTACTAACTAAAAAGTTGTTCATAAAATGAGTCATTTGTTATAATTAGCGAGACGACGTCGTTTTACAAATACCCTTTTATCAGAAGCCCCCCCATAAGTTAGAGAAGCTTTTTAAAGCTTACGCCGCCCGGGGTATGGTGTCGACCCAATTTTGAACGTTTGGCGATTGCAATTCCTTTACCAACTATTAGGGCGCTTAGTAAATCGTGCCAATCTGCCCAATTACACCACGCGTCCTTCTAGAAGCATCTGGGTCTTTCCAAATTCAAAATCTTTATAAATGGCGCGTCTCCTCAGTTTTTTCCCTTACACTTCTGCGAAATTCTCTTCTGCGATTTTGTGAGAATCTTTCTCAGTTCGGCAACTTTTGCAATTTCATCTCTTACCCAGCTATTCTTCTGCTCCCCAGTCTCCAAGTAAGTCCTTAACTTATCCTTAAATGTTTTAAGTCTATTAATCATCGCATCGTCAATTTTACTTGTGCCCTGAGATCCGTCTATTATCATGCTTAGAATTGAACACGAGTTAGGTTTTGCTGCGATTATGTGCTTGCGATGTTCCCTACTAATATAGGCGATGTTAAGGTTTCGTAATCGCTCCTGTTAGTCTCACACAATCTTTTACGTGCCTAAAACTGAAAATGTCGTCGGAATACCCTTTCATTTGGGAACTTCAGCTATTTTTGTTAATAGGATCTCAGTACGTGGTCGCATAGGATAGTAAAAGGATTTTAGATGTCAGATTGCGCCTTAGGGTTTGGGGGCCATGTTTGGGCTTATGAATTGATTTGGGCCATAACGTGTGGAAGGCTTGCAAATCGAGGCGGACTTCCATGAGGCGACGTCTCTGTTGAATTCACAATCTGACATTTCCTTGTTTATTTAGGATGAGTTAGTAGCTCCAGTAGTGACGCTGCCTTCGATAGAGCCTTTACTCGCTTAACAAAGCTCAACTTAAAATTGGACCACTTACTATCCTAGCCAGTTACCATCGATAGAACTAACCAACGTCCTTTCTTAGGACTAAACGAAAGGCGTGTAGGAAAATGACTGACCAACCAATCTCCCCCAAGAGATCGCCTTTAATTAACTCAGACGACTCGCTACTAAGGGCCGTAGACGAGTATCAAGGTGATGACGGTTTATCTGAGAGAGCAAACCCAAACCAAGGTATCGGGATATCACGTTCTCAAGCCGGACCAGGTTCCACTCAAAATATCAAGCGCCTCAGGAGGAGTCGGGCACGAGGCCCCACACCTTGAATAGAGAACATGGTGTCCATTACTCACTAGGTGGACATCTGTTTCAAGGTACAAGTTCACAAATGGTTGATTGGTAAACCTTGTTTACTTCCAGCCCAACATGAGCACGTTAATATCCCTCCGGAAGGCTATTTCAGTATCTACATGGAGTAAATATGGGTCGGATTCACTTAACCATTGTCTGAGGAGATCGCACGGCTCCTATCTGATTAGGGCGTCTGTCCGGCTCAAATACATCCAAACTGCTGGACAAACATAGTAGGTCATTATCAGATCTGCCGTAGACTCGGCCTTAATTTTGATTCGACCTTCTTTCACCGGCTAGCGTTCATGAGGTGAAAATCATCTGAAGACCATCTCTATTTCAGCAGTAGAGATGGTTTTTATTTCTTTTCGAACTGTCCTCGGTCAGTTCACAACTTCAAGTAATATTTTTTCTATATAAAGGTGGATCCGGCTCATCCATCTTTTCCGACCCGTTGGAGAGAGGATGTCCCGGAAGCGTTACCTTTAAAGGGTCTCAAGCCGGATGCCAGGGTGGAAATATTCAGCCGGCTGTCTATGGCGACCATTGCCTGGGCTTTTTTTAATAACATTCAAGTGATCGGATGGGACGACATCGATTTTGAGTATTACAACGGCAATTTCAATATCCCTGGTAATCTCATTTCTAAATTATTTTTCAGGATGTCGGCATCACGTCTGAATGCTTCTCTTAATAAACATATAGCTAAGAGCACCAAAGACCTTTAGAGGCAGAACACAAGGAAGGAGGCAGAGAAGATTGACTTTACACAGGATGAAGTTTCTGACGTAACTGTGTTGAAGAAGGTTTCAGGCTGAAAAAGGGTGACAGATGAAGTACCAGCTGGGGAAACATCAATCTCAGAGCCAGCTCCCAAGAAGGTAAAATGCATCTATCTACAGACTTTGTTTAGCAAGTGTCTGACTTTTCTTTTCTCAGGACCAAGAGAACCTCCCTCTGAGTCGCCATCCCCCACCTGTTGCTTTTTGCAACACTGCCTCTCCATCCACACTCTTTAAGGAAACCTTTTTGGAGTTAACTGGCCCTCAGAGCGGCATCACTAGCCCGCAAGTTCAGCTAGCGCTTCGCCATGTCCTCCCCCTTCTTCATGAGAGGGAGGCCTTTAAGGAGGAGTCCAGTATCTATATGACTGGCTCGATCATGGATGATCTCTCCATCGTAATTTTACTTGTTTGTTAGAATTGCCTTAATTCGGCTAGTGACTCATTGGCATTTTTCCATAGGTTATATCTCGATGTGCAGAGATACATCGAAGGTCGGCTCACCATACCAAGGTAAAAACCGAGCTCCAGGTGGCAAAGGCTGACCTACAAGTGGCGGGAAAAGAAGCGGCAGCAGCAAAGCAGAGGGAGGTTGAGGTGACCAAGGCCAGGGATGAAGTGTTGGAGGAGGTCTCAAAGAGAAAGGATGTTGCTCAAGAGTTAGAGCAGTTGCGTGAGGCACATGAAGCTCTTCTTCAACGAACACCGACTTGGAGAAAGCAGTTGGTGTCCTTAAGAAGGAGGTGGAGGAGAGGGATGTCGAGTTGGACGGGCTTGTGGGAAAAATGGTAAAGATGGGGAGATTGTTTGGTGCTCATCTCATTGAGTCGGTTCGCACTCATTGGCCCCAACTTGAGGACGAGATCGTTCAAGATGTGCCCTTTCCCACTTTTGATGATATTCCCGATAGTCCTCCTGAGATGACGTTAGAAGTGGATGCTTCACTTCCTCCTAACATCGCCAAAAACTAGGAGTAGAATAGATCTTAATGTACTTATTTTATAATCATCTTCCTGATTAATGAAAACATCTATTTTCCGTCATCTTTTTCCTGCTAAACAATGTTTACAAGTTTGTTTTAATAAAGCATCACCTCGAACTAATCATAATAAACTCCAAACAAATGAGTTGTCACTCACTTCGGAGGGATTTAAATGCAATATCAGGCTTAAATGCTTAACGTTATAATTACCCGTCTCGAGGGAATTTTAAAGTGCAATAATTGAACTGAGGCTTAAATGCCTAGTGTTATGTTACCCGTCTCGAGGGAATTTTAAAGCGCAATAATTGAACTAAGACTTAAATGCTTAGTGTTATGATTACCCGTCTCGAGGGAATTTTAAAGCGTAATAATTGAACTAAGGCTTAAATGCTTAGTGTTATGATCACCCATCTCGAGGGAATTTTAAAGCGTAATAATTGAACTAAGGCTTAAATGCTTAGTGTTATAATTACCCGTCTCGAGGGAATTTTAAAGCGTAATAATTGAACTAAGGCTTAAATGCTTAGTGTTATGCTTATCCGCCTCAAGGGAATTTTACCTGAAAATTTATCTCAGGATTAATTTATGGTATAATTCGTCGCCTCGAGGGAATTTATATCTTCTCTACTTTTAGCCTTTTGATAAGGTGTTTATATTACAAGTAGTGAAATGGAGAGAAGATTCAACTGTACTCTTTTATTGACATTTGTAGTATACAGATATAAGCTGGTGCTAAGTTAGCCGGTGCGGATCTAGGGGACGTCGCCTCATTAAAAACCTTCCCAAGGAAAAAACCTAGTGGGAAAAAATCCAGGGGAAGGAAAAGAGTGCGACGCCTAATTCCCTAGTCGTTCGTCGTATTGTAATATGGTCTTAAATTTGAGATGTTCCATGTTCTTGGTAGACTTTTACCTTCAAGGTTGCTTAGCCGAAATGTGGTTGGGCCCACGACTTCTGTAATTTTATAGGGTCCTTCCCAATTTACTCCAAGCTTGCCTTTGCCTTCTCGTGATTGTGAGGCGGCGGTGTCTTTGAGGACTAGGTCACCTTCTTCTAGCCGCAAGCTTCTAATTTTACGGTCATGGTACTTTGATATTTTTGCTTTGTAGGCCGCCATTCGGATGTAGGCTCCTTCTCTCCTTTCTTCGAGGTCATCCAAATGATGTCTCAGGTTGATGTTATTTTGTTCTTCGATGTAGTAAATTACTCTGTCAGTTGGGGTGGCTATTTCCACGGGAATCATGGCTTCTGTCCCATGAAGTAGGGAGAAAGGTGTTTCGCCTGTCGGTCTGCATGGGGTAATCCGATAAGACCATAGTATGCTTATGAGTTCATCAGGCCAGGATCCTTTGTTCCCCCTTTCGATTCATTTCTTGAGCCCTTCTCCTAATGTTCTGTTTGTTACTTCGATCTGGCTGTTTATCTAAGGATGCGCTACCGAGGAATAGTGGTTTTTTATTCCTAAACCTTGGCAGAATTCTATGAACTTTCTTGATATAAACTGCGTGCCGTTATCTGAGATAATTTTTCTTGGAATACCAAACCTTGTGATGATATTCTTCCAGAAAAAATCAATGACCTTTTCCTATGTGATGGTATTAACAGTGACCGCCTCGATAATTTGGTGAAATGGTCGATAGCTACGATTACAAATTTCCTCTGTCCGCTGGCCATCGGTAATGGTCCTGCGATGTTGATCCCCCATGTCGAGAACGACCAGGTAGTTACCAAGGGCTGGTGGCTGGTTTGAGGTAGGTGATTCTTCCTTGAGTGTACTTAGCATGGGTGGCACTTCTGAACGTACTTCGTTGTGTTCGCCTCCATCGTTTCCCAATAATTTCCGGCTAGGATGACTCTTCGCAATAGGGTGGAGGCCGCTTGGTGAGATCCGCAAATTCCTTCATGAATTTTCTCCATGATGGTTTTTCCTTGGGCCGAGGTGATGCATTTCTATCAGGAGGCCGCATAGGATCTTTTGTAGAGTTCACCGTCTATGATAGAGTATCTAGCTAATTTTCTAATGAGTTTTGAGGCATTATCTTTATCCTCGGGGAGCGACCCATCTTTGAGATAAGTCATGATAGGGTGGTGCCAGTCGCGATCAACTTCCTCAACGCATAGCACTTGATCATCGTCATAACTAGGGCGGATAAGAACTTCATAGAGGCTGCCTGGGTAATTTTAGCTTCCCGTGTTTGAGGTAGCTTTTGCCAATTCATTGGCCGTCTTGTTCTGCCTTCGAGAAATGTGTTCAACTTTCTAGGTGGTTCCTTTCTTTTCTATGTTTTCTATTAGGCTTTGCACTTTACGGAGGTATTCGATCGTGCTCTCCTCCTTCATCTCGAAATTTCTATTGATCTAGTTGGAGACCAGTCACGAATCACTTTGGATAATTACGCTATCTAGGGTTAGTTCAGTGACAAGTTCCAGCCTTTTGATCATGGCCACATATTCAGCAGCGTTATTGGTGGCGGGGAAAGCGAGTTTGATGGCATATGTGAGGCGGATTCAGTTTGGGCCCTTTATCAATACGCCAACTCCGGCTCCATCATTGGAAGAAGCTCCATCAACATGAACTATCCAAGGTTCTGTCTTTAAAGATTCCATTGGCTAGAGTCCAGCGAATTCTACTACAAAATCGACCAAAACTTGAGCCTTTAGGGTTATTCTCCCTTCGAAGCGAATGTCAAATTCTCCTAGCTTTACCACCCATTCTACCATTCTGCCTAACATCTCAGGTCTCTGCAGTACTTTCTTGAGCGAGAAACTGGTTTGTTCTATAATGGTATGTATTTGGAAGTAGGGTCTGAGCTTTGTTGAGGCGGATATCAAACTCAGAGCGAGCTTCTCTATTCAGGGGTATCTCAACTCCGCATTCTTCAATACCTTGCTTGTATAGTAAATGGGGTGTTGTTGGTTATTTTCTTCCCTGAACAAAACCACTCCTACCGCTTCATCTGTTACAGATAAATATATGAACAAAGGTTCACCATGGACTGGATGGCTGAGTAAAGGTGGGGATGCCAAGAACTCTTACAAATTTTTGGAGGTAAGGTCGCAACATTTATCCCATTTGAAGACCTTGTCTTGCTTTATTGCTTTGTAGAAGGGTATACATTTCTTCGCGAAGAAGGAGATGAACCGTCCCAACGCATTAATTCTTCCGTTGAGGCGTTGTACCTCATTTAATGTCCGAGGTGGATTCATGTTTACGATAGCTTCGATCTTCTCAAGGTTGGCCTCAATCCCTCTTTCCGATATAAGAAACCCCAAGAACTTGCCGCTTTTTACCCCAAAGGTACACTTTTATGGGTTCAATTTGAGGTGATATTTTTGAAGTACCTTGAACACCTTTTCAATGTCCGTTGCGTGGTTGGCTTCGTCTTTGATCTTTACGATCATGTCATTTACATATACTTCTACATTCTCGCCAATTAGGTCCTTGAACATTTTGTTTACAAGTCTTTAGTATGTGGCTCCAGCATTTTTCAGCCCGAACGATATCACTTTGTAGCAGTACGTTCCTTCGTGCGTAATGAAGGTGGTTTTTTCCTCATCTTTGGGATCCATTGGTATCTGGTGATATCCTGCCTTGGTGTCCAGGAGGGAATAGATAGCGAACCCAGCTGTTGAATCGATGAGATGATCTATGCTGGGTAAGGGGTAATTGTCTTTGGGGCAGGCTTTGTTGAGGTCTATGAAATCGACACACATTCGCCAAGAACCATTGGGCTTTCTTACAAGTACCACGTTTGCCAACCATTTGCGGTAATGTACCTTTTTTATATGTCCCGCCTCGAGTAGTTTTTTTATCTCTGCCTCAATGTCCTTTTTTCTTTCCGGGGCTTGTTTATGCTTCTTTTGTCTGATAGGAGTATTTATCGGGTCAATGTTGAGGCTGTGGGACATGACTTTCGGTCGGATACCTTTGATATCTCTGGCAGACCATGAGAAGGTATGTTGTTGCTCTTTTAGCACCTTTATCATGGCGGCTTTGGCATCCTGCTCCAAGTCTCTAGCGATTTTGACCGTTTTACCTTCTGCCAGCGTCAGGACATCTAAATCTCCTACTGGCTCTACCCTTTCACGATCCTTTGCTTCGAATGAGGTTGGTTTGGTTTGAGTGGAAGCTATATAAGCTTCTTGGGCTTTTTGTGGATTTCCCACTGCTACCGCCGTTCCTTTCTCCGTTGGGACCTACAGGGTTAAGTATTCCAGAAAAATTATGGCACGCGACTCGATTATAAATGGTCACCCCAATATCATGTTGTAGCCGACTCCAATATCGACAATGACGAAATCAACTTCCCATTCCAGGTTATTTCTTTATCCCCTACTTCCACCTCCAGAGTGACTTATCCTGTTGACGGGATGAGCTGGCCTCCAATTCCTACCAACGGATTGGAGGTTGGTGGTTGTTTAGCAGTTTTAAGACTGTGTTGGTGATCAGGTTGACTGAGCTGCCGGTGTCAACCAAGCCCCTCTTCACTATGTAGCCTTCCTTTAACGTCTCAATGATTAGAGGTCCTTTGACCAATGAATGTCTTCGACAAGCTTTGAATAGATTGGCATCCCGGCCCATTAGGTCTACTGTCACGATTACCATTATTGTTCCTTTGGCTCTTTGGCAGTGTTTTAGAAATTATAAAAACACCGCCGCGATTTTGTAAAATTGTGTGGTGTTACGCGGATGAGGGAAAAATCGGCGCCTAGGCGGCCCTAGGCACCGATTTTTTAATTAAAAAAATTAATATTTTAATTAAAAAAATAACATAAAAATCAGTGTTTTAAAAATCGGGGCCTAGGTGGCGCCTAGGTGCCGCCTGGGCGGGATTTTTAAGAACACTGCACCGATTTTTTATTATTTTATGTTTTTTATGTTATTATATATTAAACTGAGTTGTTAATGTTATCATTTTATTGTATTACACTATTAGTATTTATATTATAATAATTATTATATATTATTAAATATTAAAATAATAAAAAATTGAATCCGCCTAGGCACCGCCTAGGCCCCGCCTAGTGCCTAGCGCTTTTTAAAACATTGCTCTTTAGGTTTTGTTATCTCTTGGCCGAGACGATTGCGGGGCTTCTCTATTTTCCTCCCAGGTCACACCTTTCACGAATTGACTAAATTTTCCCAGTCAAATGAGGGCGTGCACCTTTTCAGCCAGAATTCGACAATCATCAGTATGGTGTCCCCTAGCTCGATGAAATTCGAAATAGCTTTCTGGGTTTCGGTTCATCGTCTGTCCTTCTGGCACCTTGGGGAATTTCACATTTTTCTTCTCGTGAGTCTTCTTTATTGCCACCAAGATCTGGCTAAGCGGGGTATTTAGCTCTGGCCTGTTGGCTCGTGGGGCGTTCCGTTTATACGGATGGTATCTCTCCTCTACTTTGCTTCTTCGAGAGTGGCGTTCATGATAACCATCTCGTTGATTGCGGAACCGATTTTCCCCTTTATTCTTTCTAGATCTGTTCATTTCATCCACTTCTATCATGCTTTTGGCCATAGCTATCATCTAAGTTGTGTCTCTGGGTCATCTCGTGATGATCTCCGTTCGTAACCTGTCATTTCTCATTCCTCTAATGAGAGCTTCTTTCGCAATGCTGAAATCAAGATCATCAGTGCTACTGCAAACCTCGTTGAACCGGTGGATGTAAGATCTAAGTGATTTGTCTGGTTCTTGAATGATCTCATATAGCTGCCGACTCACATACGAGGCGAGGGTGGATCCGAGGAAGTGTTTACAGAATACTTCACTTAACTGGTCCTAAGAGCTAATCGAGTTAGGTTTCAACTTGTGGAACCAGTAGGCGGCGGGTCCGGTTAATGTCTGCTCAAAGGAGCGACATATATATGCTTTCAAAGCGTACAACATCTCCATTTTGTCTATGTAGTGCCTTACATGTACCACTGGGTCGTCTCTCCCATCATACAGCTTCGGGAAGACTGGGGCGACGAAGTATGGATTGAGCTGTACACCTAGGATCTTTTTGGTGAAGTGGGAGAGTCACTTTTCCACCAGGGACTCTTGATATGGGACTGCTAAGACTTTGAACAACTTCTTGATACTTCCTTGAAGCTTGGGATCAATTTCCGTATCGTTGTCTCCTTTGTTGGCAATGTCAACCAGCTCGGATCCAGAGGACGTCTGCGGCTGGCTTCCAGATTTCGCGGATGGGTTCACCCAGCTTGGTGGGGTTGTGCCTACAACGTAGAGCATTTGCATTCCCATTAAAGGTGTGGGAGCTCCTGCCGGGAAATAAGTATTTACGCCGGGCGTATTAAAGTTCTGGTACATTGCAAGCATTTGAACCTGCATGGCAGGGTTTGAGGTGATACTTGGCTGGGGAATGGTAAACGTCGCTGGTGGGGCTATGGACGTGGGGGCCTGGATTAGTGCTTTTGAGGCGGTAGGAGTAGTGGCCCTGTGTTCTTGGGACAGGAATAATTCTCTAGCAAGGTTGGGATGAAGTGAGCCGTCGTTCGGAATCCCCTGTAGGAGGACTGCCTCCACGTTGTATTGTTCTACAAATCCCGTTCTGATTATTTGTTGCTGTTCCGGGGGAATGTTATATTCCCTAAAGATCCGCAACATTTGCTCCACTACATTGGAAACACCATTCAGGGGTGTTGAAATTGATGCTTCGGCGTCCCCAAGTTTATCGTGGCTGCCTTGAATGGCTTCAGTGTCCGATGGTTGAGGGCCATCATGAGGTTCTGCCATTTGATGTAGGTGTTCCTGCACTTAAAAGAGAAAAAAGTACGGTAGTCTCTGTAATCGGGTTTAGTTTGAGATTACGAGAGTAAACCGATAATCAAATAGAACGATTGGATAAAAAAAAGCAATATGGCGAATAGAATACTTATCGGGTTGTTCGAAGATATGTTGCGAACTGAAAGTTCCAGATCTGAATTGGACTTGAACGTGGAGGAACTTTAGAAAATGTTAGATTAATAGTGTGAAATTTCTCCTGCAAAATAGATAAAAATCAGAGTGAAGTCGGGGCTTTATCCCCCGGGAAACCTCCGATGCTCAAGCCAGTCAAGGTGAAGAACTTTTATGCGTATATTATATTAAAGTGAGTAGAGAGGATGTGATTAACCTCTTATGGAGGCAATTTTCCACTATTTATAGACTCTACCAAATCCCCTGAAACATGGAGATTTAAACGGTTCAAAATGGGATCATGATCCCTAGAATTAAGGAAGACCAAGTCCAACATTTATCAACTACTTGAATTTAGGAAGTAGTTATTTAATGGATAGTCCTTTGGCTAAGCGATCGCTGTCTCGCTCAATGAGGCAGCAACACCTTCTCGTGAATGTTGTGTATGGAGCGATTGCTACGAGTCCATCTTCGGATAAGAGATACGATCTGAGGGGTCATCAGTCTAGGATAGTGACGTCACCTCATTATTCGAGATGGGAGTGGCGCTGCACGAGCAGAGTTCACGCTCCAAGCCCAAATAGAGGAACCTTCGAGGGGGTGACATCATGCTTCTGTTAACAGAAGTCCCCCCGTAAGTCCGAGAAGCTTTTTAAAGTTTGTGTCGCTTCGAATATGACACCGGTCCAAATACCTAACGATTGCTCTTCTGTTGCCAGTTGCTTGGGGTGCTTCGTAAATCCCACCGATGTATCCAAGCACGCCATGTATTACTCTAGTAACATCCGCATCTTTTCAAATTCAAAGCCTTTATAAATGATGTGTTGTCTTCTCTATTTTCTGCTGCAAAATTTTTCCATTTCCTCTACGATCTTAGCAAGTTTTCTTTGCGAAGTGTTACAACCGCGTCTTTGATCAGCCTTTGTATCTCAGCCTGCAAGTAAGTTTCTGGCTAACTTTGACGGTTATATTGTTCCAAGTTTATATCTGCAACATTAGCAATTTCTATACTTAGAATGATTGAATCTTGTATTCCTTGGTGTAGAACTAATCGTACTTAGGGTTTTTGCTTTATCCTTGCTTATTCTTTACGCCCATAGTTTAAAACTGCTTTGAATCATTCTGACCCTAGGCTCCTTTAAGATTCTAAACGTAGTTATGCGAGTCTGAAAATGTCATCGGAAAACTCCCTAGATTTAGGGATTTTCATTAACGATAGTGAGCAACAGAACTATTCTCCAAATGTCAGATCGCATTCTAGGGTAGTGTGGCCTTGTTTGGGTTTCTAATTTAGTTTGGACCAAGGCCTTCGAGGAAGGCCCGTTAACTAAAGCGGACTTCCTCGAAGCGATGCTTGTTTTGTGACTGCGATCTGATGCTTCATTATGTATTTAGGATGAGTTCTTCTAGTAGCTCCAACGGTGACATGGCTTTTGCTAGGGCCTTTAACCGTCTCACTAGACTGAACTTAAAATTGGATGACATATTATCCTAATCGGTGTCCATTGATAGAACTAACTAGCGTCCCTTTCTTAGTACTAAATGAATGGCACATAGGAAAATGACTGACCAACAGCCTCCTGAACAATGGCCCGAAGTTGATTCAGACGACTCTTTAATAAGAGCCATAGATGAGTATGATGGTGGCGACGGTCTGGACCAGGAAGCCAGGACGTCGAGCCCTCAAGATACACAGAGGGAGGCTCAGAAACCCAAGAGGGTAAGGAGGAGCTGGGCAAGAGGCCCGATGCCTCGAATTACAAATATAGTGTCTATTGCTCACGAGGTGGATATATGCTTCGAGGCGCAGGTCTATAAATGGTTTATAGGGAAATCGTGTCTACTGCAGGTCCAACATGAGCATGTGCACACTCCTCCTGAAGGCTACTTTAGCATATACATGGAGCAAATCTGGGCCGGCTTCACATACCCTTTGCCCAAAGAAATGGCTCAGCTTCTGACTGATTGGGGTGTGTGCCTGGCTCAAATTCATCCTAACTATTGGTCGGATATAGTAGGTCACTACTAGATCTGTCACGGCCTCGGTTTTAACTTTGACTCGTCCTTTTTCCACCGATTGGCGTCTATGTGGCGGAAGTCATCTGAGGACCATCTCCACTTCAGTAGTAGGGATGGTTTCTATTTCTTTTCGGACCATCCCCAATCGATCCGTAATTTCAAACAATATTTCTTTTACATTAAAGTGGACCCAGCGCACTTGTTATTTCCCACTCGCTGGAGAGAAGACGTTCCTGAGGCGTTATCTCTAAAGGGTTTGGAGGTGGACTCCCACGTGGAAACTTTCAGCAGGTTAGAGCAAGGGTGATGGTCCCTAGTAACCATTGCTTGGGCTTTTCTAAATAATATCCAAGTGATTGGATGGGACGGCTTTGATTTTGTGTATTATAGTGGCGTGGTTGAGATTCCTGGTAAGTTTAATTCTTTTCAATCATTGTTACAGGATGTCAACTTCTTGTCTGAATTCCTCTCTTAACAAACATTTAGCGAAAGGTACCAAGGACTTGTCATGGTAGAATCAAAGGAAAGAGGCTGAGAAAATAGATCTGACGAAGGATGAAATCTCGAACATTGCTCCGCTGAAGAAGGTGGCAGCTCGAAAGAGGCCTCGAGATGATGCCCCAACTAACGAGGTGGTGCCCCCCGAGACGACACCTATAAAGGTAAAATGAGTCTAGTTTATTATTACCATTTCTATATGATTTAACCTTTCATTTGCACAGGATCAAGAGGTGTCCTGCTCGATCCCGCGCCAATCTACTCTTATCACCTCGGCTTCCAATGCTGCTCCTGCTTCCCTTTCTTCCCGTTTCAAGGAGAGCTTCCTCGATCTAGCTGGTCCTCAGGGCCAGATCACAAGCCCCCAAGTACAATTGGCACTCCGCCATGTGCTTCCTTTGCCTCGGGAGAGGGAAGCTTACAAAGAAGAGTCAAGTGTCTGCTTGACGGAGGGGCTAGCGGACGCCCTTTCTGATGTAAGATTTATCTTTTAAGTTATTTCAATTTCAACCAACGAACCCTTTGTTTTGCAGGCTATGTCTCGATGTATGGAGATGCATCGGAGATCGTCTAATCATGCTAAGGTGAAGGCTGAGCTTCAGGTAGCCAGGGCAGATTCTTCAAGCGGCAAGGAAGGAGGTGGCAGCGGCCAAGAAAAATGAGGTGGAGGCGCTGAAAGCGCATGACGAGGCTTTGGAGGCAGACTCCAAGCAGAAAGAGAAGGAGAAAGAGTTAGAGAGGCTTCGGGAGGCCCATGATCAACTTCTTCTATGTTTTACTAATTTAGAGAAAGATGCCACTCGTGCCTGGGATAGGCTTCAGGCGGCTCAGGGAAAAATTGAGGCTTTAAAGAAAGAAGTGCAGGAGAGAAACATCGAGCTGGATGGTGTTGTAGGCAAAATGGTCAAGATAACTCGATTGTTTGGGTCTCACCTTATTGAGGCGGTGCGCTCATAATAGCCAGAGCTAGATGATGATTTGGTGGAGAATGTACCTTTTCCTACTTTCGAGGAGGTTCCCGATAGTCCCCCTGAGCCGGCTAATGGTGGTGACCTCCCAGGCGGAGATGAGCAGGTGTAGGATAGGTTTTTATTTTGCTTTTTGTAATCTGTTCAACATTTTGTAACCATCACCAATTTTAATAGAAAAGTTGATTTTATTGATACTTGTCATGTATTGTGCCTTTGCGGTATCTGCTTATTTTGATAAATTTTGATAGCATCAGTGATTGAGCCAAGGTTTAAATACTCAGCACGATGGTTTCCCCTGAGGGATGAACATGTTAACTTAGCAAGGTGATTCCATCTCGTGAGGGTCATTCATCTCGATAGAGGTTAGATTTATCTAAAACTTGACGAAGTATTTAATCTGAACCTTTTCGTAAGGCATGTCATCTCGAGGAAAAAATTAGCTTAGATTTATTAGATTCAGCATTTGGTAGGGCTTTCCATCTCGAGGAATATTAACTTAGATTAAGATTTAACCTCTTGATAAGGCTTTCCTTTTCGAGGAATTTTAACTTAGATTTTTCTAAGGTTTAACCTCTTGATAAGGCTTTCTGTCTTGAGAAATTTTAACTTCCATTTCTCGAAGGTTTAAACTTTTGATAAGGCTCTCCGTCTCAAGGGATTAACTTAGATTTCTCTAAGGTTTAACCTTTTGATAAGGCTTTCCGTTTCGAGGAATTAACTTAGATTTCTCTAAGGTTTAACCTTTTGATAATGCTTTCCGTTTCGAGGAATTAACTTAGATTTCTCTAAGGTTTAACCTTTTAATAAGGGTTTTTGTTTCGAGGTAAATTGATAACAAAACGTTACAATCATTTAGCGCGATCATAATAATGCTTGTAATAAGAGAAGATTCAATCATACTCTTTTATTGATATATTTGTAATAAGTTATATATAGATACAAGCCGGTGCTAAGTTAGCCGGGTTTGGTCTAGGGGACGTCACCTCGTTAAAAACCTTCCCAAGGAAAAAACCCAGTGGGAAAAAATCCAGGGGAAGGAAAAGAGTGCGATGCCTAATTCCCTAGTCGTTCGTCATATTGTAATATGGTCTCAAATTTGAGATCTTCCATGTTCTTGGTAGACTTTTTCCTTTGAGGTTGCTGAGCCGATACGTGGCTGGGCCGACGACCTTTGTTATTTGGTAGGGTCCTTCCCAATTTGCTCCAAGCTTGCCTTTGCCTTCTCGTGCTTGCTAGGCGGCGGCGTCTTTGAGGACCAGGTCACCTTCTTTTAGCTGTAAACTCCTAACTTTGCGATCATGGTACTTAGCGATTTTTGCTTTGTAGGCTGCCATTCGAATGTAGGATCGTTCTCTCCTTTCTTCGAGGTCGTCTAAGTGATGTCTCAGGTTGATGTCATTTTGTTCTTCAATGTAGTAAGTTACTCTGTCAGTTAGGGTGGCTATCTCCACGGGAATCATGGCTTCCATCCCATGGACTAGGGAGAAGGGTGTTTCGCCTGTCGGTCTGCATGGGGTAGTCCGATAAGACCACAATACGCTTATGAGTTCATCCAACTAGGATCCTTTGTTCCCCCTTTCGAGGCATTTCTTGAGCCCTTCTCCTAATGTCTTGTTTGTTACTTCGGTCTGGCCGTTTGTCTGAGGGTGCGCTATAGAGGAATAGTGGTTTTTTATTCCTAAGCCTTGGCAGAATTCTACGAACTTTCTTGATATAAACTGCGTGCCATTGTCTGAGATGATTTTTCTCAGAATGCCAAACCTTGTGACGATATTCTTCCAGACAAAGTCAATGACCTTTTCCGGCGTGATGAAATTTACCGCAACCACCTCGACCCATTTGGTGAAGTGGTCGATAACCACGATCACGAATCTCCTCTGCCCACTGGCCATTGGTAATGGTCCTACGATGTCGATCCCCTACGTCGAGGATGGCCAGGCAGTTATCAAGGGCTGCTGGCTGGTTTGAGGTAGGTGATTCTTCCTTGCGTATACTTGGCATGGGTGGCACTTCTGAACATACTTCGTCGCGTCCGCCTCTATCGTTTCCCAATAGTAACCGGCTAGGCTGATTCTTCGCAATAGGGCGGAGGCTGCTCGGTGAGATCCGCAAATTCCTTCATGAATTTCCGCCAGGATAGTTTTTCCTTGGGCCAAGGTGATGCATTTCTGCCAGGCAGCAGCATAGGATCTTCTGTAGAGTTCGCCGTCTATGATAGAGTATCTAGAGGATTTTTGAACAATTTTTGAAGTGGTGTCTTTATCCTCGGGGGGCGATCCGTCTTTGAGATAAGTCGTGATAGGGTGGCTGTGAGCACGGGATTTTGTACCAGCTCGCGCGTTCAATGATGACGGCTTTTCGGGAAATTTATCTCGAATTACACAATTTTTGACCGTCCGACAATCTTCAATGGGAGTTTTTCTCATCAAAATAAATAATATTTGGGACCTTAAATAAATAATTAGGATCATAGAAAATATTTAAAGGCCTCAAAGTGAATATTTAAGGACTTAAAATATTTTTAAGGGACACAAATAATTTTTTTAGGGGTTCAAAATAATTTAATTGGGTTATTTGAAAATTTGGATATATATAAACTTGTATATAAATATATAAATATATTAATATATAAATATAAATATATATATATATATATATATATATATATATATATATATTATAATATATAATAATTAAAAAAAAAGGGAGTGGCACAAAGAAATCCCAAAAATGAGATTTCTTTGGGCGCCACCCTCGCTAAAAGAATTAGCGAGGGTGGCCCCTCGCTGAGGGCCTCAGCGATGACCCTTGCTGAGGTCTGAGCGAGGCCTCACTGAGGCACTCAGCGAGTCGGCGAGCTCGGTTAAAATTTATCCCAAATTTCTATAAGTTCGGGATTTTTTTGGATATAGGGGGGCCCGAAAATTCAAAGAGAAAAATCCTCTCTTTCAGAACAAAAAATAAAAAACAATATTTCTTACTTTCTTCTTATTTTTTCTCGGATCCAAAATACTTTTGGATCCCAAATTTCTTCATCTTTTACTCAAATTTCTTCATCTTTTTATCTTTTCTTCTTAAATCCTTAGATATCCTCGGGTCTAAAACCAATTTAGAACCCTAGTCTGATTATCTTTTGGATAAATAAACACTTTATTTTTCCAACCAAACAATTATTTTTTCTAATTAAATTACACTAAAACTCCAAGAATTAAACGAAGATTTTTGGACTTTTACATCAACTTTTTCAATTAAACAAAAACGAACGAAAAACAAAAATGAACTGTTTTTATTTAAATTAACAACTTTAAATCGCGGATGTTTTAATTAGGCCATAAGGGCCTCGCCAAAATCAAATCGAACATATGTGCCATATCATGTGCTAACCTTTGTGGATGCAGGTTAGATGTATGTTTAGGATTTATTTTCCTTCGGGTATTGCACATATTTTACGAGAAATGTAATTAATAGGATAGCGGGC
>CATIWQ010127165.1:0-12878 GCA_949673415.1 Euphorbia schlechtendalii | reverse complement strand
CTAGAACCTTATTTGTTGAAATTATTTAGTGTACAAAATATTCTTGATGATTTTGCATGTCTTTCTCTGTTAAACTTGTTTTTAGGAAATATCTTTATATTTTACATTTTCTCTAGTCTGTTCATACATCTATCTATTCATCCGTCTATCATCCAAACCCCTCCAATCAAATTACCTATTTCTGTTTACTCCGTAACTCCAGTTGGTCTTTAGAACCGAATCCCTTCCCGGTGGGATCGATATCTTGTAAAACTACATCTAAATTGTATACTTGCAGTGGTCACCATTTTTCTATTTGATAAGCTGTATTGACAACACCTGTTCTTATTTTAAACTTTTTATCTTGTCTTTAGAAAAGTGGGGAAGAAGTTTTTAGGCACCGTTACCGAATTTAAGTTTATCAGAATGAGTATAGTCAAAATCTTGCGATCACCTCATCCTTTTCTTCATATGAGTCTGCCCCTTTACTTACTTGAATTTATTCATTCAAAATCCAGGCTCTCCTTTTTTCCCTTCCGCGACTTCAGCAGGTTTAGGAGCATTTACTCACTCAGCAACAAGTGCCTTGTTACTAGTCACTCTACTTCTCTTCCCCTTAGGGACATTTTCTTGTTTCAGCACATGTTCCCTCTTCCTTTTAGGAGATAATTCATCACCTCCTTTCACAACCGCTTTTCTTAGCCATTCTCAGCTCCTTCTCTCTCTGCTTTCTCATTAAATCCTTCCTCAACTCTTACTCCCTATCCCACTTCATCCCATATTCCACCTTTTTGTCAAAGGTTTCCTTCACAATCTCACTACCTAGAGAGCCTTCCTCATCTAAGCTGTTGATCTCATAGGAGGCCACAATCCATTTGATTAGACCGCTAAGATGAACTTGTGGTGGAGCATATGCTACATAATGATGACGGGCTAGTTGATCTTCCTTTTCTCTACTAGGTGACTGTGAGCATGAGATTTTGTACCAGCTCGCGCGTTAAATGATGATGGCTTTTCGAGATTTTTATCCTCGAATCACACAATTTTTTATTATCTAAAGATCTCCTAATGAGAATGTTATTCGCCACCGAATTGTGTTACGGACTTTAATTATTTTGAAAAATAAAGAGTTTGGTAAAATTTATTAAATTGTTAAATAACTAAATTTTAAAAATATATAAAT
The DNA here is from genome assembly GCA_949673415.1 of Euphorbia schlechtendalii. Classification (NCBI taxonomy): domain Eukaryota; kingdom Viridiplantae; phylum Streptophyta; class Magnoliopsida; order Malpighiales; family Euphorbiaceae; genus Euphorbia; species Euphorbia schlechtendalii. The sequence continues at coordinate 11,716 of CATIWQ010127165.1, read as the reverse complement.
ATAAAAAAATCGAGGAAAGAAACCGACTAAGCTAGGACAGTCGAATGAGCGAGCCCTGTGCATCAGCTTGCTGGATTCCAGCTAGCCATGAGGGCTCGCTGGAATTTCCAACAAGCCCCTCGCTGGCTGGAATTCCAGCGAGCCAAGTGGCTTGTTGGAATTTTCTAGCGAGCCCGGTTTTTCCCTATATATACCGGGACTTTTTTGGATTGAAGGGAGCTCGAAATTTTCAGAGAAAAATACTATTTTCACTAGAAAATATTTTCTTCAAATAATTCAGATCCAAAACACGTTTGGATTCCAAAACTTTATGATTTTCAAATCAACTTCCATCTATTTCTTCTTCTAAAAATTCTCAGATATTTTCGAGTCCAAAACAAATTTAGAGCCCCAGTCTGATTATCTTATGGATAAATAAACACTTATTTTCCACAAACACAAACGAAAAAAACAAACGAGGAAGTGGATTCACGTCGAAAGGGTAAGCCTCTGAGTTCCTAGAGTTGTTATCTCGTGTTTCTTTTGAAATTTCTATTTATTCTAAATGATAACCTAGGAATAATTTTGATTTATTCTTTTATGTAAATATCAATGTAACATTTATACTCCTTTTCTATTAATGAAAATTCATGATAGAACTCTCCCAACGAAGGGATTAAAATTATTCCTGGATAACAGGCCTCACAATTTACCATGCGGTCATTTTCACTAATAAAAAAAGATCAACATATTTGTAAATAAAATGAATCATTTTATTTCTAAACAAGATTTTTTAATCGTCATTTGTTTTAATTAGGCTACATGGGCCTCGCCGAAATTAAATCGATCAAATGCGTAATTGTTGTGATATACCCTGTGCTAACCCTTGTGGATGCAGGTTAGATGTATGCCTAGGTTTTATTTTCCTTCGGGTATCGCAATTTTAATTATTTTTGGGAAATGTAATTAATAGATTAGGCTGGTGGTTGCATCCCCTGAGGTTTTGTTATTTTTAATCTTTATTTTTTTGCATTTATTTACTGCTTTATGTATGAATTTACTGCTTACCGCATACACGTCAAATCATACATTACAAACTCGAAAATGACATAAGTGCGTATATGCACTATTAAGAAATATGGTTTTCTATAGATGCAATATAATAGGATCCAATAAGAAATAAGCAACTTATCCCGAACCCGAATCTCTGTGTCTTAGTGGCCCATCGCCCGGACGTTAAGCCTCACATGACTTTAATCCTGGAAGAGCTAATCTAGGTGGCGACTCTACACTAAGAGATGGCGGATTCGGGTTTGACCAATCTAAAATTTTTTTCACTTTCTCTATCAAACTTTTTCTGACTCCCCAACCCGATACCTTCATTTTCTAATTTAAAACACCCCGGTGGATCGCGCCTCTCATCTCGGTGCGCTCTTAGCCCATCGCTCCTTGTTGTCCGCTCACAGTGGCGACTCCGCTGGGGATTTTTTTAAAAACTTGTTTTTTCAAAGATTTTAGATTTTGGATAAGTGCCGAAAATTGTTAATCACATTATTCCGTATTTCTTAATTTTGACATTCATAAATTTGAATTGCAATAGAAGGGATTAGCCCGTAAGTCTGAGGTACCCCTATTACCACGAAGCTCTCTCTTGTACTAATCTACCTCGCTGAGAAAAGATAGTACTTGAGCAGGTGGAGCACTTGTTGCCATATCACATGTACCTCCCTAGTTAGAACCCATTTGGGGAGAGGCTTGGAGTGTATTTTAGTGCAACAAGAACCTTCTACATCAACAACCCAAAAACAAACCTCATGTAAATAAGCCATAGGCATTTTCCCTAGGGTGTTACCCAATAAATGACCATGCATTATATTTTCTTACAGGTGCGCTCCTTAGTACCCCTGTAGTTCTAAGATGAACCAAACTTAGGATAGAGACTAGTCAAAAACCCTACGCGCGGGAGTTGTATGGTGTTAAGTTTGGACGTTGCACGCTATGTGCTATGTACTTATTATTGTACAAATGTCATACTAACCACGAATCTTAATGTAGACACTTGAACGCACACACTTATAATGTTAAAATGATGTAACATAGCATCTTCTCATCATCATGATGCCAAATCGGCGTCACACACACTTTAGATTAAACGACACTCGAGATCGTGTTACCCTAGGATAACATGAACCAATTAGAATCATGAAACATCATTTATCCCTTTTCAGCGAGATGTCCACTTGACATCCATCTATTAGCCTGTACAGGGCAAATATACCTTTCTTTACTACGTGATGTCCACTTGACATCCAACACTTAGCCCAAAAGGGGCAATAATATATCCTACATATCATCTTTAAGATGTCTACTCAATGTCTAACTCATAGCCCACACAGGGCAATCATACATACCACATAGGCCAAGCAGGACAAATACCTACCCAAACCTTTTTTCCCACATCATGTGATGTCCCAGCTGACATCCGAACCTAAGCCCACAAAGGGGTAAACTTATTTCAAAACAAACCTTACCTTACCAAATCTTCAAGGGTATACGCTTAGTACCCGAACCATCCACCCACATGGGACAAAGATTCATGCATCACCATATACCCTCAAATAACGATGACCACACGGTCATCCGAAACTCCGCCCTGATTGGGCAAAATAACCAAATCATTCCTTCAATAGCTACATACGATGGTTATTTTCATCTTATTCGAGTATGTCGCATTGCTTACCCGAAATAATTTTGACCTCCTCATTCCATAAGATCTAGTCATAGAACAAAATCCCAAAATATTGACCTATTATCATACGGGTAACTTGGTCACCTTGCTTACACCACTCATATTACGATGTCACACAGACATCGTACAACCCTAGGTGTTGGATTTTCATTCCCACTTATTTTTTATTCCTACCTAATGACTAATAAGTTTGTTTCAAATGGATTGACAAACATATTATTCACATCGTGGCATACTAACCCTTTATGAATGCAGCCATAACATTAAACATCTCATGCATTTTTTGCATCACGAATCATGTCATGAATCCCAAATGCAAGGTCTAATCTTCTACTTGTGTATCAAAAGGGGGCTTGGAAAAGGGCTGCTTACCGCCTAATCCACGTTTCTCTAATCGTGGCCAATCTGGAGGGGGTTCCGCACATTAACTCAAGTGAGGACTTGGAATCCGATTCAGATTCAGTTAAACGTGGGTTTTTCATGGCCAATCCACAAGAAGAAGGTGCGGGTGAAGCTGTCCATATGGGATAAAACTCTCAACAGACACATCAGTCGTCGATGAGCGTCGAGATTGCAGCTGCCTTGAATGCCTTTGCCAACAGTGAATAACTAGCATCGCTTATTAACCAGCACATCGAGAGGGCCCAGAATGTAGTGTCCAGTCCGGAGGTCACCCTTAACAACTGTAATCCAAGTAGAAGGTCTGAAATAGGGGACCTCCCACCTCACACATGGTGCCCCCAACTCCTACTGCCTTTTATCAGTTCGGGGCAGGACAAAGTCAGCTAAACCAGAACTAGGCTCAAATTGGGTAACCAGGATATAACTTTATCAATCCTTCCTAAAATCAATTCTACCTGGGACAACTTGGAGTACATCAATGGCCTCACAATTCAGGGACCCTAGTTGCCCACTTTCGCGGTCTTTCCCCAGGAGTAATATAGCTCTTATCCAAGAGCAGGGAACGCAATCCTCCAACAACCAGGAATGGCGAAATTATGGTAACAGTTCTTGACTACTCATGGTGACCATTTGATAAATCCATACTCGGCACAACTGATAATCGGGGATGAAGATAGCTTACCCCCAAACTTTGCAATGCCGCAGTTTGAAAAGTATGTGGGATTTGGTGACCCGCGCTCTCACTTGACGCATTATCATACGGTGATGAGAGCATTAAGGGTCAATGAATGGATGTTGGCTAAGCTCTTTGTAGTCACCTTGGGCCACCCAGTCAATGAATGGTACAACCACCTTTCGCTAGACATAGCTTCTGATTAGAATAGCATGCACTGGCTATGATCAGGCATTATGGTTTCAACTCTCAAATGGAAACCACAATGCAACATCTAGAGGCTATAAGGCAAGAGAAGGGTGAGAGTTTCAAATCTTACCATGTGTGTTAGATGGCCACACGGGTCAGGCTTCGGGCTCACTTAACCCTACTGGAGTTGATAACCAAGCTTCTAGATGGCGCACTGCCATCATATAGAAACAAGTTTGGGTCGGACATCTTCTCGAGCTATCAAGAAGTTTTTGAGAAGGTGGATAAGATGGAGCACTTTGAATCCATGGACACATCCAGGGGGCACTAGTACCGAAAGATAACCAATGAATGATGATGTAATTAGATTTTAGCTAATCAACCTACGAGGCTTTTGAATTCTTAAATAAATTAAATATTGTTTACTTGATTGATATCCTATTAATGACATCACGCATTCTCATAAGCATGTACATAATGTTTTTAACACATGTGACACATCATGTATGAAATTAACTTGGGTATAAATGGATCCCCTACAATTACGATAAGTTCAAATGATTTGACTCTTGAGAGAAAGTGAGAGATAAACTCAGGTACTTAGACAATGCGTGATAGCAATCACCTCATCCTTCAAAGACGTAAGGTTAATGGAAAGATCTCCAAGCATGAAACATCCAATGACTATTAAATCAGTCAAGCAAAGGTCAAAATGATCAATGCCAAAATAAGGCAGAAATGGCTACAAGGTAAATTGAAGTCAAACAACCGGCACAAAGTCAAAAGCATAAAGAAGGGGTTAAATCGTTGAGCACGTCAACAACTCCTTCCCACAGCTCACTACCATTTGTGGGGCAATCATTACACCATTGAGCATAAATTGTTCACCATCGATGGAATCAAGCTATCAGATCTGAACTCTGACATATCACCTATCGTTGGGGAATAATTGAATTCAAAAGGAAACGCCGATGATTAATACTCATCATCGAATACACCTCAACCTAGCGAAGCAGCATGAGCACCAACCAATCGATCATAAATGTTGAACAAAATAACAATTGAAGTCATGGACATGGACAGCGACCAATCTACCAAATTAACCAAGTCTAGAACAATTTCTATCACGTATAGGTGAAAGAAATAAATCAGTAAAAAGCAATTCCAAAGAAAAACAAATTAGCCTGTAAATTAATACTCTATTAGTTGAGCAAAAATTAGGGCTTCTTTTCAAAATAGAAAAAGAATAGTCCGCTGAGTTGAAAACCCAAAAAGGGCGGCTCAGGCAAAACTTATGACATCGAGAGAACTACATTGGTTAGAAAACCTGAGAGGGCTAATCAATGGTAGGAGTCAAATCATTTGAAACATTTATACCCCTGTTAAGTTAATTAATGAATTGTCATTTTTGCTGAATCTTTATGCATATGCTTATTTTGATTGCTTGCATGCCAATGGTAGAATATCGCAAGTAAACATAAAAAAAAGTAAAAATAAAGAAAAAGGATCCTACTGGATTGAAAACCTAAAAGGGCGATCCAGGCAAAAATGAAGACAAGGTTCAATAGATTGAAAACCCGCAAGGGCAATATATGCAGAAATTCTAACCAAAGAAATATCAAATTCATCATCTCCTCCTCGGAACAGTACATGGCATTATATACCTCCAACACTTTAGGCAAAATGGCTTCCAAGAAATCATCACCAACACAATGCGTGGTCAACGACTCATCTAGATCTTCTTCAGACCAGATCCAAGCTCTGAGCTTGAATATGATTCAACGAACCCATGGTCATCGCTCTGAGGAAGTCATCCATGGAATCCCTAACAAGATAAATCCTAGGGGCAACCATGCACCAACATAAGAGAAGGTTCTTCAATGAACAAAGCCCACAACACCTACAATAGATGAACATACATCATGTGATAAATATTCTTCATAAAATCATGCATACATAACATATGCATCATGTCATCTATAGGTAAAGACAATGCCGAAATGGGGCAACTCCATCCCATTAAACAAGAAACTCAACCTCCACTTGAGGAATCCACGAAAACCAAAAAGGATGATGGTCCACTCAAGCCTAAAGTCAATTCAAGCCTACCAAGGCCCAATTCAAGCAACTTTGCTAAATCACAAAAGACTCTTAAAATAACAGAGCAATTTTCAAGACATCCTCGAATTTCCATTTAACTTATTTGTTTATCATGTTTTAATTTTTGATCGAAGGGGAAAATTTTTTTTACTTCGCATAAACTCAATCAAATAATTAAAACATTCATCATAAAAGATATTGACACTACACTCCTCCAATTTGTCACAGGGAACAAGTCAATATCCAATTAAGGAAATTCAAGGTCACCTTTGAAACAGATTCAGGCACCTATTTCTAATCATTCCAAGGGGACACAATAATCGCAGCCGAAGAGGGAAACGGTTGCCAACTATAACAGGGATGCCACAAAAAGAAACGGTCGACCCACCCACAAGGGGCATCAAGCATCAACGGATTTCGAAGAAAGAAACGGACAACCCCACAAGGACACGGTGCTAGAAAGGAAGGCCCACGTCATCACCAATCAGGGGGCAAAGAAAGCACCAACCACACCAGTCAGGTATATTCTCAATCCCTTCGCTCCATTTTATGTGATCATATTGTTTATACAGCCAGCAATTATCACACGAGGGGCAGCTGTGAGCATGGGATTTTGTACCAGCTCGCGCTTTAAAAAATGATGGCTTTTCAGGATTTTTATCCTCGAATCACACAATTTTCAATTATCTGAAGATCTTCGAATGGGAATGTTCCTCACTGCCGAATTGTGTTAAGGGCTTTAACTATTTTGAAAAATAAAGATTTTGGTAAAATTTATTAAATAAATAAATTTAAAAATATATAAAAAAATATAAACATAAAACATCAGGAAAAAAACCGGCGAGCTTGATGCGTCGACTCGCTAGAAATCCCAGCCAGCCATCCCAGTGAGGGTTCCTCTTTGGAATTTCCAGCGAGCCTGATTTTTCCCTATATATATCTGGACTTTTTTGGATTGAAAGGAGCTCGAAATTTTTAGAGAAAAATACTATTTTCACTAGAAAATATTTTCTTTCAAATAATTCGGATCCAAAACACGTTTGGATTTCAAAACTTTATGATTTTCAAATCAACTTCCATCTATTTCTTCTTCTAAAAATCCTCATATATTCTCGGGTCTAAAACAAATTTAGAACTCCAGTCTAATTATCTTTTGGATAAATAAACACTTATTTTCCACACAAACACCAAGTAAAAAAATGAACGAGGAACGCTCCCGGGATCATACAGATACGCCTAAGTGGATTCACACCGAAAGGGTAAGCCTCTGAGTTCCTTAAGTTGTTATCTCATGTTTCTTTTGATATTTCTATTTATTCTAAATGATGACCTAAGAATAATTTTGATTTATTCTTTTATGTAAATATCAATGTAACATTTATACTCCTTTTCTATTAATGAAAATTCATGATAAAATTCCCCAACAAAGGGATTAAAATTATTCCCGGATAACAGGCCTCACATTTTACCATGCGGTCATTTTCACTAATAAAAAATTACCAACATATTTGTAAATAAAATGAATAATTTTATTTCTAAACAAGAATTTTTAATCGTCATTTGTTTTAATTAGACCACACGGGCCTCCCAAAAATTAAATCGATCAAATGTGTAATTGTTGTGATATATCCTGTGCTAACCCTTGTGGATGCAGGTTAGATGTATGCCTAGGTTTTATTTTCCTTTGGGTATCGCAATTTTAATTATTTTTGGGAAATGTAATTAATAGATTAGGCGGACGGTTGCATCCCTCGAGGTTATGTAATTTTTAATCTTTACTTTTCCGCATTTATTTACTGCTTTATGTATGAATTTATTACTTACTGCATACATGTCAAATCATACATTAAAAACTCAAAAATGACATAAATGCGAATATGCACGATTAAGAAATATGTTATTATATTGATGTAATATAATGTGATCCAATAAGAAATATGCAACTAATCCCGAACCCAAATCTCTGTGTCTTAGTGGGCCGTCCTTGGACGTTAAGCCTCATAGGACTTTAATTCCTAGAAGAGCTAATCCAGGTGGCGACTCTACACTAAGAGAAGGTAGATGCGAGTTTGACTAATCTAAAAATGTTTTCTCTTTCTCTATCAAACTTTTTCAGGGTCCCCGAACCGGTACCTTCAATTTCAACTTTAAAACACCCCGGTGGACTGTGGCTCTCATCTCCGCGCACTCTTAGCCCATCGTCCCTGTTGTTCGCTCATAGTGACCCAAATGTACTGCTCATAGCCTGATACTACGTTTATGGAGTTCATCTTTTGAAGAAGAAGATGAGCCATGATGAACTACCAGTATCTAGGTTCTTAAGGCATACGAGTACTGATTTTCTCTCCAAACCACCATTTTGGCATGAACTCTTTCTTGTCATACCTCGATGATTCTTCGCATCCTCTCTTCAGAGCTAATCCCTCATCCTTCAAGTTCAGCAAGTTTGCTAGGAATGCAGGAGTAATAGTAATCTCATTCCCCTACACTACAGTCTTGAGCTCATCATCACTTACTGTGCATTTTGTTAGGTTTTTGTAGAATTCGAGAACTATTATAGGAAATGTTAGCTCCTTCAACCTGATCCAGGTTCCTAGCTTATGGAACTTTATAGTTTCTTTGAATGGAGAGGCTTTCAAAAAGGCATTATCTCCCAGAAAGCGTTGAAGGATGATAGAAGTGGGATTTAACCTATATAGAACAAGAACAAAGGTCTTCTAAGGGATTTGGATGATTACTTGCTCTTTGGAAGTATCCTTTGAGGATTTTGATCTTCTTGGTGCCATTTGAGTGAGATTTGAGACTAGATTTGAGCTCAGGTTTTGAAAGAGGTTCTTAGAAAACTTAGGCATTTCAAGGATTTTTGGTAAAGTGATTTGAAGATGAACAATTATCACTTATTTGTACTAGAAATTCAGAGGGATAGAAAGGTAATAAGCTAGGATTAAACTATGACTATTTCTGCATTTACCATCTAATTTATGAATAATTATTAAGCGCGTAACTGACGGTAGAATATGAACAATTTTAACCTAAAGATCCGGCTTGGGTTTCGGGTTTTTGAATTTTGAAAAATGGTATGGTTCGCGGGTTAAGCCTTCTGAGCTATAACACATTGCTTAAATTCAAAGCATAACCTTTACTTCTGAGACATATTCTTTTTCTGAGCAATCATTTCATCTTATAGTAATATTCACACCGGATTACTCATGCCAACTTATCTTTTGAGAAAAGTGATTTGATCTTTGCTAAGAGGTTTAGTGAAGATGTCGTCTCTTTGATCTTCAATAGAGATGTATACCAACAATACATCTTTCTTAAAAACATGATCTCTTATAAAGTGATGTCTAATGTTGACGTGTTTCATTTTACTATGCTGAATTAGATTCTTTGATAGATCAATCGCACTTTTGTTGTCGTAGAGAACTTCAATGTATTCTAACTGGATTCCATAATCTTCTAGTTGCTGTTTGATCTATAATACTTGAGCTACACAGCTTCCTGCAGCCATGTATTCAACTTCTGTGGTAGATAGAGCTACTGAGGTTTGTTTCTTCCTGTACGAAGAGACATTACAGTTTCCAAGAAAATGACATCCCCAATAGTGCTCTTTCTCTCCAATTGATCTCTTCCATTGTCAGCATCAGTGAATCATTTTAGTGAAAAATCACCATTATTTGGATACCATATTCTAGCTTCTATGGTTCCAAGAAGATATCTCAGAATTATCTTTACAACACTCAGATGCGACTCCCTTGGATCACTTTGATATCTTGCATAGTAACATACAACATAGTGTATGTCAAGTTGTTCGCCACTTTTCTACTGATAAGTTTAATCAATAATGGTTCCAAAATCTCTATTGGCTAATAACTGTGCCAAAAACTTGTTCACAAATAAATGTAGGTGTTGTCAATACCTCTTATCACATAAAAAAAATGATGATAACTGCAAGTATATAGTTGCGATGTAGTTTTAAAAGATATCGAACCCACAAGGAAGGAACCGGGTCTAAAGATATGGAAGGGAAAGATAAAAATAAGGAAATAAAAATAGAATTAATATTTTTTAGTAGGAAGATTAGAATGAAAAGTTGAGTAGATATAGATGTGATAGATTAGAGACTCTAAATAAATAGATTTTTACTACAAACAAGTATAGCAGAGAAAACATGCAAGATCAACAAAGATATTACGACACATTAGACTAATCTAACAAACCGGTTCAACAAACTTAGATGCTCAATAATTCACCGCAGAGCAACAAATTAAATAACTTTTCTAAACCTAGCGCAAACAAGATAAGACTATTATATAACCTGGATAACATCAATACTATGCTTAGTACGGGTCGCTCTCACATAGCCACATTTAGTAAGTTACCATTCCAAAAATGTTAGCTCACTAAACAGCATTATATCACAGATCCAATGATTATACACGATATTGTTAACCCCGAAACTACTCTTAAAATTAATGCCAACGCATATAACTTGATTAACATAAAAGACTTAGCACAAATTACGCATTATGAGACATAGACATATCATAAACTTTGAAATAGAAAGTATAAGTAGAAAGCAAAGCAAAGTTGTAAGGTATGCAAGTGAAAGCTAAAGTTGATCAAACCGTATCCACTCTTTAATGGGAGTCGTTAATTCCCACAATTCATGCGTCTACTTTGAATTTGGTCTCGGCAAGTACAGAACCTTCGCTAGGATGCTATTCTTTGCGAATATCGAACAAATGAATATTGAAGAATGAAAACTTTTATTGATAAGTGATTTGCAAGTTCACTTATACAACAATCGCTCGAGAATATAGAGAAATCTAGTGATCGAAACAAGGATTCGAATCACTTAAACATTTTCTTGCTAGCACTTAAGAACGTAGCGAATCTAACTATACACACACTATATCTCTCTATCACTTTTTTGCACTCTATACCACACTAATGTAATGCACTGCTGATGCACAAAAATTTTGAAGAATTGGAGCCCTATTTATAGAGTTCGAAGGGTTGCGTTTATCCAAACGAAGAGTCACATTCATTGGTGAAAGATTGCATCTCTTCAATGTGATTGGTTGAGAGGCTTTGATTCAATCTACAATGGATAGGCACCTTTTCATGATTGGTTGACTCCTGATAAGTGTCTTTTCATTGGTAGTTGATGGTGGTTGGTCATGCTTATCTGGCGGTTGGTAGTTATGAAGATAATACCAGAAAACCATCCATGTCGTGACCGCGATGTACATGTCGTGACTGTGATGTACATGTCATGTCCATGAATCTTTGTTGGCAATCTTCTGATTCTAAAGTAAACAAGTCACGACCACGAATGATTGTGTCGACCGTGAATTGAGTTTTACTCAGAATTCTTCTTGTAACTACACTGATCTTCGACATCTTCGATCCTAAGCCAAATTTTTAAGTTCTCGCATCTTTTTGCACCTTTTTCACTATTTTTTAATAGAATTCCACTTTAGCTCATTTTACTCCCAAGATTTACCTAGTATCTGCATTTGCATAAAAAACAACTACATACCACGTGAAATCATTTATATGAAGTATAAAAATGACTAAAACTATAGTGTTTATTGTATAAAATTTATATGATAATAAGT
>CATIWQ010127141.1:0-15779 GCA_949673415.1 Euphorbia schlechtendalii | reverse complement strand
ATACCCCCACGAAGGGAATAAAATATATTCCCGGATAACAGACCTCACATTTTGCCATGCGATCATTTTCACTAATTAAATTGACCAACATACGTGTAAATAAAAATGAACTATTTTTATTTAAATTAACAACTTTAAATCATCGATGTTTTAATTAGACCACATGGGCCTCGCAAAATCAAATCGAACATATGTGCCATATCATGTGATAACCTTTGTGGATGCAGGTTAGATGTATGTTTAGGATTTATTTTCCTTCGGGTATTGCACATATTTTACGGAAAATGTAATTAATAGGGTAGCGGGCGGTTGCATCCCCTGATTTTTGAAAGCCTTGTAATTTTACTTTTTCGCATTTACTTTCCGCATTTACTTACTGTTTTGTGGATGGTTTATTTTTTTGCTTTATGGATGGTTTATATTTCGCAATACATGAACCATGCATTTAACTCCAAAAACAACCTAAGTGCGAATATGCATAATTAAAAGAAAATGGTTTTCTATAGATGTAATATATTGTGATCACTTAAGAAATAAGCAACTTATCCCAGACCTGAATCTCTGTATCTTGGTGGGCCATCCCCCGGACCTTAAGCCTCATAAGACTCTAATTCCTAGAAAGAGCTAATCCAGGTGGTGACTCCACACTAAGAGACGGCGGATTCGGGTTCGAACCGATCTTAAACTTTTTTCACCTTTTTCTCTTTCAAACCTTTCTTTCACCGGGTCCCTGACTCAGTGCCACATTTTCTTCTTTTTCAAACACCCCGGTGGACCGCACTTATGAAACCGTGCGCTCTCAGCCCACCGCTCCGTGTCATCCGCTCACAAGAAGTTTGTGAATATGCAATTTCCTTTTATCAAGGAATGGGTCCTCAAATTCTTGGTTACTATTGCTGAAGATGGGAATATCTTGAAAAAGAAATTCACGAATGGAGAAGAAGAATATAAATTCACTATGATGGATTTAATCAAATGGTTTGGTTTGGGAGAAAATTTTGATGAGATTGAGAAAGATGAATATTATGAATTAACGGATTGGATCTATATGATGTCAAGAACTCGTTGAACAAGAACATCTTTTGGTCCATTCCTGTTGTTGATCTTTAGAACTAGTTCCTTCCTTATGGGATCGATATCTTTTAAAACTACATTGTTACTGTATACTTGTAGTGGTTACCATTTTTTTATTTAGATAAGCGATATTGACAACACCTGTTCGAATTTTGAACTCTTATCTTATCGGTAGGAAAGTGGGAGACAAGGTTTTTGGCTTCTTTATAAAATATAAACCCTCAAGTCACTAGAGTAAAAAACCTTGCAAATAGGGACCGATAAGGTCAAGGAGTCAAAGATTAATCTCATGCTAAGGGAGTATGAGATGTTCTCCATGGGTGCCAGCGAGGGTATTCAAAGCATGAATACTAGGTTCATTAACATTGTTAATGAATTGAAGAGATTGGGGAAGGAGTTCACTAAGGAGGAGCTCGTAAAGCAGATTCTGCACACTCTTACTCTAGAGTGGGACTCCAAGAAGAGCGCCACCTAGGAAGCTCATGACTTGAAGACCTACAACTATGATGAGTTGATAGGCACCTTGCTGACTCGTGAGATGTCTCTGAGGAAGTATTTTGATGACTCCAAGTGGAGTCGAGGCAAGGAAAGAGAGGCCAAAGCCATTGTCTTGAAAGCTGATTCATCTGATGAGTCCACCAGCTACGACTCTGATGAGAAAATGGTTCGTTTGACTAGGCGTTTCAAAATCTTCATTAAGAAGGATCAGAAGTTCAACGAGAAGAAGTTTCTGGCTAAAACCAAGTCAACTCAGGATCGGCGTAGAGTTGAGGAAGGACCTAAGAAGGAGCAAAACAAAGATAACAAATGTTTTGGCTATGGAGAGAAAGGCAATATCTAGTCTAGTTATCTTAAGGCGAAGAAGGACAGATTCAAGAAGAAGTTCTCCAAGAAGATTGAGGCACTTGCTGCCACCTGTAACTATTTGGAAGAATCCTCATCATCTGATGAGGAAGCAACTGATTCGGCCAACCTCTATTTGATGGCCATTGAAGATTGAAGGGGCGAAGGCTCAGCATCTACCTTCGGTAGAGATCAATCCGCTGCTAATTTTGAAGCTGAGCATAATAAGGGAAAGGCTCCTAAAGCTGAAGTACATCCTTAAATTCCCTTATCTATGGAAGAATTTACCCAGGCTCTCTTTGATGTTATGAAATTGACTAACAAGTCGATGAAGAACATCAAGGAGCTAGTGAGGAGAAGTGATGATTTGGAAGATACTAATGCTTCCTTATTGCTTGATATCCGCTTTCTTCAAGAAAAAGCTAAGTATTAAGAATGTTCTATCAGCAAGCTCACTAAGCAATTAGATGAGTTGACTACTGAGAGAACGGCTTTAAAGAAGAAAGGGATTCCTCCTCCAGCCAAAATTCAAACTCAGAGTAACTAAACTTGCAATTCTAAGAGGAAGAATTTCTCTAAATAGAAGAAAGCGAGCCAGCCCAAACCAAAAATGATGTGTGGTTTTTGTGGGAAAGCTGGACATGCCATAGTTCTCTGTAGGCATAAAAATGGATATAATGATGAGTACGACTGGTCTGATTTAAGCATTGCTAACAAGGGAGGACCCAACTCAAAAGTGTGTGTACCTAAGAAAATGTAATTGTTTTGCAGGTGAGCCTTAGATCCGTTGATGACTCTCGAATGTGGTATTTGCATAGTGGATGCTCAAGGCATATAATGAGAGATGAAAGCCAATTCATCTCATTGAAGCACAAAAGAAATGGAAATGTCAGTTTTGGAGATAACCAGAAAGGTAAGATTGTAAGCTGTGGCACTGTCAGTGTCTCTCCTTCAATCGAAGAGGTTTCTCTAGACAAAGGTCTAAAGTTCAACTTGCTTAGTGTAGCCAACCTCTGCAACAATGGCAGAAAGATTTTATTCAACTCAATAGGATGCTTAGTAATTAATTGTAAGACTGATTTTACTATTCTCTTTGCTCCTCGAATCAATAATGTCTATATGATTGATTTATCCCCTGGCTCCACTAATGTGTATCTTATATCTAAGGAGGATAATTTATGACTTTGGCATAGAAGGTTAGGTCATATAAATATGAATATTCTATCCAAACTGGCTAAAAAGCAATTAGTTGTGTGTTTGCCTAGCATCACCTTTGAAAAGGATAAACTATGCTTAGCTTGCCAACTAGGTAGGCAAGTTAAGAAATCTTTTAAGTTAATTAATCACGTAGTAACTAAGCGATCATTGGAGCTCCTCCACTTGGATCTTTTCGGCCCAATTCAGCCAATGAACATGGGTCGAAAAAGACTTGGGTAGTCTTGCTGAGTAGCAAAGATGAGACATATGAATCTTTTATCAAGCTCAGTAACCGGATAATGAACAAAATATGATATAAAATTAGTAGAATTTGAAGTGATCATAGATGTGAATTCAAGAATTTCCATTTCGAAGAATTCTGTTTAGCGCAAGGTATTGACCACAACTTCTCTTCTCCCTATATACCTCAACAAAATTGGGTCGTAGAAAGGAAGAGTAGAACCATAGTTGAAATGGCTCGATCCATGTTGAGTGATAACAATCTACCAAAGTACTTTTGGGGAAAAGTGGTTAACACAGCCTGTTACATCTTAAATCAGGTTTTAATTCGCCCAATATTTGAGAATACACCCATGAGATTTGGTGAGGGCCCAAGCCTAAGATTGGTCATCTCAAATCATTTGGATGTATGTGCTTTTTTATTAACACCAAGGAGTAGTTAGGTAAGTTTGATCCTAAGTTTGATGAATGTATCTTTCTAGGATACTCAACTAATAGTAATGCATATAGAATATATGTTAAAAGAACCGGCTTGTTAGAGAAGTCTATGCATGTGGATTTCGATGAAAATAACAATGCAGATAGACGTCTATCTGATGAAGAAGAAGGAGTACCCCAGTAAGCAGATCCACTCAGTATACCACTCTCTGTGCTGACCAACCCAACATAAGAGCCCGAAGTTGAGGAAGCCAAGGATGATGAGGATCTTTCTATCAACTTCAACAATGGTGAAGATCAACCTCTATCTCAGCATCCCATTGTTGATCCTCCAACAGTTGATCCGAGTCTTCCGAGAGAGATTAGAGTTCATCGCAACCATTCACCAGATAGCATAGTTGATGATGTTCATAATCCAGTGATGACCCGAGGTTAGCTCAGTCGGATGATGATTCATCTAGCCTTCATAACTTTGATCGAACCCAAGAAGTTTGAAGATGTAAAAGGAGATGATTATTGGATGATCGCAATGCAAGAGGAGCTGGATCAATTCAAGTGCAATGATGTTTGAGATTTAGTCCGAAGCTGAAAGGGAAATCAATTATTGAACAAAATGGGTTTTCAAGAACAAGCTAGATGAAGATGGTTTTATTGTCAAGAACAAAGCCAGGCTTGTTGCGTAAGGCTACAATCAGCAAGAAGGAATTGATTATGATTAGACTTATGCTCTTGTAGCCCAATTAGAAGCAATTCAAATCCTATGTGTTTTCGCATCTCATATGAACTTCAAATTATTTCAAATGGATGTTAAGAGCTCATTCCTCAATGTATTCGTTCAAGAATAAGTCTATGTTCACCACCTACAGGCTTGAAAGATCTGAAGAATCATGAGCATGTCTTTAAACTGAAGAAAGCTCTCTATGGATTGAAGCAAGCTCCTAGAGCTTGGTATGAGAGGCTAACCAATTTCTTGATCAACAAAGGCTATGAAAGAGAAAAAGCAGATACAACTCTATTTATTAGGCGAAGAAAGGAATATGTGTTGCTAGTCCAAATATATGTTAATGATATCATATTTGAAGCAACTGATGAGAAGCTATGCAAGGAGTTTATCAAGTAGATGAAGAGCGAGTTCGAAATGTCTATGATGGGAGAGCTCAATTTCTTTTCTTAGTCTTCAAATTAAGCAAACTAAAGATGGAATTTTCACCAGTCAGTCTAAGTATGCAAGAGAAGTCTTGCAGAAATTTAACATGGAGCATTCAAAGCCAATGTCCACTCCCATGGCCACTGATACTATCCTGAGTAAAGATGAAGCCAGAAAACCTATAGATAACAAGTTCTACAGAGGGATCATTGGTTCTCTTCTTTATCTCATAGCTAGTAGGCCAGACATACAGTATGCTATATGCTACTATGCTCGTTATCAAGCTGATCCTAGAGAATCTCACTTAGCTACTATTAAGAGAATTCTCAGGTACTTGCAAGGCTCAATTGAAGTAGGTCTGCGATATCCCAACAGCTCATATTTCATTCTTAGGGGATTCACAGATGCTGATTATGGTAGAGACAAGCTCGATAGGAAAAGTACAACAGGAGGATGTCATTTCCTTGGAGAGTTCCTTGTCTCATGGTATAGAAAGAAGAAAACTTTTGTTGCACTGAGTACAGCTAAAGCTGAGTACATAGAAGCAGGAAGTTGTATAGTACAACTGCTATGGATTAAGCAGCAACTGGATGATTATGGTATAAAGTCAAGTTGTCTTGAAGTTATGTGTGATAACAAGAGTGCAATTGACCTATCCAAAAATCTTGTTTAGCATGGCAAGACAAAGCATGTCAACATTAGATATCACTTCATTAGGGATCATGTGCTACGAGGATATTTAAATTTGGAGTATGTTCATTCTGAGGAACAGCGCTGATATCTTCACCAAGTCATTGCCAGAGGAGCATTTCTGTGTACTGAGGCAGTTAATTGGAATGACTAATCCACGTTGAAGAAGAAGAAGTAAGCTGAAATTCACAAAATTTTGGCATAGTGTTGGAGATTAAGTCTTGAGAAGACATGCGGATGATACTGTCAGTATTTTAATGTAATGGCGGGAGGAATAGTTAATGGTTAATTTTCAAATCTCTACGTTTTCAAAAATACATGTGATTGAATAGGAATTGTTTTCACCAAAAGTCACAGTTTTACTGAGGCAGTTGATATTACGCAGATCTCAGAGTTCATTTTCATCTTAAGATGTGGTAGCACCACGTGCCCCAAAGAGTTATTGAGGTCTATAAAAGGTGAATAGTTGAAGAGATAAAGATTACTTGCTTTTGAAATTCAGAGCATTCGAACCCTAGATTTCCTAATTCTCTTCTTCTTTCAAATACTTTCCTTCAAACCTCTCAAATGGTGATTACCCGCACAACCTTCAGACTCAATAACACCACTTCGATGAAAACCGTTATTAACGCTGAGGGGAAGACTAAAAAGCTCACTCTTCAAGAAGGAACCTGCTTCACTAGAGTGGAGTGGGATGATAATCTGTATTTTGGTTAAGTGTATGAAGTAGACTATGAAGGGCTATTGCTCAACAAAACCATGCATCGGATCATCAAGCAACAACACTTGAGTTCTTTCCTAAAGTTGGAGGGTCTTACTATCACATGGCCCATTAGGGCATTATATTCAAATCTCTACACCATCCCAGGGTTTGATGATGTCCTAATGATGGATTTTGGGGGAAAATCCACCCTCATTTGCACAAGGCTAATTGGAAGTGTTCTAAATATGCCCAACAAGGGCACTCAGCTAAAAAGGACCGGTGACGAAGATGCCATCATTATTCTTGAAGATTGGGAGCTCCTCATGAACTATGTTTTTGGGGAGATATCAACTAGCGAGATGAGTTAGACCACGAGAATGTGCCATGAACTTGTGGTGAAGCTTCTACTACCAAAGACGTGGTGTATATTTCGACAACACTAAAAAAGGGCCTCAGTGACTAGATGCACCTACTTTGAGAGTTATGTGGTCTACCATATGGTAGAGGGTAAAAAGCTAAACTAGCCAGTGATGATCCTTCATCATCTGACTAAGATGACTACCATCTATCACTATGGTTACCTCATTACCGAACTAATGAGGGCCTCGGAAGTGGGCTTGGCTCAATTTTTGGAGGAGTTTGGTGAAATTGTGCTGCCATTAAAGAAGAGATTCGAGATGGCTCATTTCAACAAATTGGTTTACAATCAGGTGCACGCTAGGTACAACAAAGCACAACAGAAGTGAAAGTTGAAGTGTGTATCTCATGAAGATGGATTCATGGTGTACTTCAATGATAGCGATGATTCGGACAAGGTTCCATATCTAGCATCCTAGAGAAAGTCACCACCGCCTCCTCTCCCAAGCAGAAGGCTGCTTGCTCCAAGGCTAGGGGGAAAAGCCCTATGAAATCTAAAGCCGATGAGGCCCCTACTTAGCCACAAAGATATAAAAGGCAAATGAAGGCCAAAACCCGCACCCAAAGAGAAGCGAAGGCCAAGATCCAATTTGAGTAGCAGTAGGAGGAAATAGAAGATGTGGCTGTAGCCAATGAGTCCCTACACTGAAGAAAATGAAAAATGGTATTTTATGAGGAATCAGAGTAGCAGGGTGAGGCCAAGAAGTCAAGAAAAGAGGGCACTCTAAGTCCTAATGCTGCAGTTGAGACATTTACCAAAGTTAAGGCATCCAACGCAAGCGTTCTGCCACCATTCGGCTCCTGCAACGCAATGTGCAGGTGGTGAGCAGCGAGAAAGATGTTGGAGAAACCCTCTCCCTTATTCCTAAGGAATCTGATCCCCAGGAACCCAACATCCCCATACCCTCTTTCACTCATGTTGAGGAATCCTCAACTCAGCATGAGCTACCTCAAGCTGACCCATCCTTGGGTCAAACAGTTAACCTAGAGGTTCATAAAATTCCTACCCCCTCTTCTCCTGTAAATTTCAAAATCCCACCTTCTCCTGTAAATACTTCTAATCCCTCAATTTACTCTTGTATATTCTAAAAAACGTACTGTAAATTCTCCTCCTCCTTCTAATACTATAAATTCTCCTATCTAAATCCCTTCTTCACTTATAAATACCCAAAACTCACCAATCCATATTTCTTCACCCACAAAGAGCCATGACTCATTCTCTCCGAGTTATTCTTTAGTAAATTACCCTTCTACCCTTTCTTCTCCTGTAAATTCTCAATCTCAAACCCTTCCTTGTACATCCATTACAACTTCTATTCTTCTCAACAAAAACATCCCCAAACCTTCTTCAAATGTACAAACTTCTGAACCACCCTCTTCTTCAAACCCATCCTCTAACCCCTTAACCCCTCTGGATAAAGAAGTTCCCAATGCTAAGAACTACACTCGGTAGGGAAAAGCAAGTGGTCAGAATGCTGAGGAAAATTTTACAACCCATGAAGTAACTAAATCTAGCAGAGAGCCAATCCATGAGGATTTGGCTAATGTATCTTTCTTGGTGGAAATCAGAGAGTTAGCTAGGAAGAAATTCCATGCGCTTAAGACTACCGCTGAGTTAGATGGAGTAGTAATCCAAGTGCTACTAGCTCATGAATTGACGAACTTATTCTCCAGACAAAAGGTAAAATTGCCTGAGTTTGAATAGTACACAAGTGTGCCTAGTGAATCTCAATACTTTAAAGGGTTTGAGAGGATCCAAGGTAGGTTGTTGGCTATTCAAAGTCATTTGGTAAAAAGAGAGTGCAAAAAGTTTGGTGGATAAGATGACTCTGATACTCACAGGGTCAACTGTTTCTGCAACCTAGCTTGGGGCAATAATCATGTCTATCCCACATCTACTACAATGGTAAATGCTGTTGCAGGAAAGATAAAGGGTAGTGTGGATGCTGCTACTAAGCAGCTGAGTCTCTTGGGTACCAAAATGGATAATCAAGTGATACAGATCCATAAACTAGGTGAGGAGTAGGCTAAAATAAAGAGACTGACCGATCAAAAGATCGAGAATGTCTTTAAAGAGGTGGAAATAACCAAAGATATAGGCCATAGTATAGCGAAGTTGGTTGAAGCAAAGTCAAAGTTCTTACTTCTCCATGATAACAAGCAGGATGAAATGGTGAAGCTGCTGAAGATAATTTCATAAAAAATGGATAAGGTCCCTATCATAAACCTTGACTCTACACAATAAAATGAACACCATCCAACGCGAGGTCAATGAGCACATAACCAACAAAGTCTCCTCCTCGTAGGAAGTTTTTGGTTTATGCCATGGGGAAGATTTTTCTAGACATGCCAACTCTAAGTTTTCCTATGAAAAAATCGCTTTGCCTTGAGACTGGCATGACTATTCACATGAACCTAAATGTCATCAATCTCAAAGTGGAAGAAATATAGAAAAAATCGGTACTCTGATGAAGATGGGCGACCTAGACGTGAAGGACATTGATTACATTGCAAAGTGTAAATCATCTATAGGTTCCAAGGTCCTTGATATTGAGGCGCAAATGAAGATAGCATTAATTGCAATGGACTTTCGAAGCCTTCTTCAATGTTTCAACAATTCCCGTGCCAAGGCTTTGAGTAGATTGCGCACCTCTCCAGATATCACCATCTTCTTCTTATTGAGCTCAACGATCAAGACTTTCTTACCACTGAAGGTAAAACACAACTGGAGCAAGAGATATCCCCGCAGATCATAGGCCAGTAATAGAACTTCAAGGCTGCCCTAGATGCCTTTAATACCTACCTTAAACAAATTGTGCAAGGTCAGATACCAAAGGGGGAGAAGGTAGCTGAAGATGCTCTTTGAACGGCGAATCTTAATAAGGGAACTCTTTCTAGGAAATTATTTCATCACAAGCCTCCTCAGTAGCAACATCCAAAATCCAACCAAGACAAGACTGTTGGCTCTTCCTCTTCTGTACATAGAAAGTAGTATAGGCCACATTCTTTGAATTTTTTCAAGAACTTGTAATAGGGCTTCAGTATATAGTCTAGTTCTGGACATAAATAATGTACTGACTAAGTCATTTTTTTGTATTAATAAAAAGTTACAAGTTCACACCTCAAGTTAAGATCTTCTTAACTTTATTGTTATACTGTATGAATGTTTATGTTGTGTGTTGAAAATGTTATGCAGGAACTCATACAAGAGACCAACTTTAAAATAAAGCTAAAGTAAGACAAAGTCCCAAAGTGAAGAGAAATCCTCCAAGTATGGGGGAGCTGAGCTACTTGAAGAAGACTCACTTAGTATGGGGGAGTTTAAGTTAACTAAGGGAAGTCACTCAACACAAGGGAGTCTTTCATCACTTTCAAGTATTCTTTATATCTCTAAAATACTAATTCAATTAACTTCTTCTTCTACCTAGTTTGCTATCTATCTAAAATGGGGGAGATTGTAGAACCTAAGTTAATAGTACCTCAAAGTACATTACTATTTTGGAAATAGAAAACTGTCTAGGATAGTGAAATTAATTGAGTAATAAGTATACTCTAATTAAAGAAGCTGAGTAAGTGTGTTTAAGGGAAAACAACTCAGTTTTGCTGAGTAATTAATTAAGATATGGCTTAGAGTAGGAAAAGTTGAGTTTGTGCTGAGTTCTATGTAGTTTAGAAGCATATCAACTCAGCTGTTCTGAGTAAGCTTTTATTAGTTAAAAGTTGTTTTCTTTGACACTGAATGACACACGTGCTACTAACAAATTCTGTAAGAAATTGAATATTCCTTAGATATTTTTCAAGTTAAATACGTTAAAATTAAAGAAGATTTCCAGTGGTCCTCACAAGATAAAAGGTGTCAATACAAAATGTTGGGATTCCCTCACTAAAGTCCAAGATAAAAGGAATCATCTGACATGCGCCATTTTCCAGTGTCTCCGCAAGACTCTACCAATGTCAGCAATTCAATCAAACTGAAGATTCAACATTGCCTTATCATGCGCCTCTCTCAACAAAATTGCTAGAAGACAAAATGAGATGTTGTCAATGGAATTTTATTGCGCCTCAACATTCAAATTTCTATCTCTCTAAACATCCTAGAATCTATCTCCAACAGGAAGATTAAAAAGATATGAAGAGAAGAGAAATTGAAGATCAGCAACCTCGAAAAGTTTACAACAGCTACTTCACAAAGCTTCAACTATAAATAGAAGATCAAAGTAGACATTCACACATGGTGAATCACCTCGAATTTCTTATAGAGCTAAAACTCTGTGAAATTACTCCCAGCTTCAAGCAATCAACAAACATCAATTCCAAATCTATTTGTAATAGAGAGATTTACTTAGATTTAACATTGTAAGGATTCAACGTTTCTATAAGTTGAATTCAGATCACAATCTTTTCATTCGAATCTAAGTGTCAATTTGGGAAGGGTACCCAAACTGAGTCGAGCTGTAGTTAGGAAAGAAGGTACTTTCTGTAAAACTATGTCTGCCCGCTGTAAAGGCTGATCCGCCTAAGTAAGGAACGTACACTAGTGAATTAAAGCTCGGAAAAGGTATCCGGGGACTGGAGGTAGGCTTGGGTCCGAACCAGGATAAAATTCAGGTGTTGAAGTTCTAAACTTATACTCTTAGCTTTTACTTTGTTTAGCTCATTTAGCATTTCTCCTTTGTTATTCGTTTTTGCTTGAAAAATCAATCCTTGCTGAGTCGAGTACTCAGCAGCAGATTGTAGATAAACTGTGACAGTGAAGCTGAGCAGTTTATTCAGTTTTTATACCGTAACTCAGCATGCATATAAAAACTTAACTTGGCGAAATCGAATTTCGTAAATCTTAAAAGTAACCAAGATTAACATTCACCCCCCCCCCTGCGGTTGTTTACAATCCTTCTATAGGACCAACAGTTCTTACATTTTGTAATTGCACATTGATCAGTTCTCACCCTACATAATCTCACTATGCTTATGCAATCTATGTTATAATACATCAATGGATATATTTTCAACCAGTCATAATATATTTATGCCTTTAATATATAAAGTTTGTCCGTGCAAAATGACTAATTAAGATATATCGTCTAAATTGTCTATAAGACATACATCATATCTAACAACTACTAGGATTATATTATGTTTTTACTAAGTTTATACTAGATTATAGGTTTACACCAAGTTACTACTAGGTATATACCATGTTAATACTAGGTTTCTACAAGGTTTATACCAAGTTACTACTAACAGTTTTTATACTAATAGTTCATTCATCTCACAATTTTTTTTGTACTTTTTTTAAGAAGTACGAAATTTTTTTGAAGATGATGGGTTTCGAACCCAGGATCTCCCACCTCTTTCTTTGAGAGGTCTATCAATTGAGCTACACTCAGTTTGCTATTCGTAGGTTTTTTAACTGTAAACTTATTTTTACTAATTAAAACATTTTTATTAAGATGTGCATAGCTCAGAACAAATGAAGTTCATTTAAGTAGTCAAAAGCTTTCATAGTAAAAGAATAGTATTCTGTCTGTGCTTATAATCAATTGTTTGACCTGAGTTACAACAAACTTATATTCTCATGTTAATATTCTTTACTAACAGTTTGATGTTTCCTTCTTTTTTTCTAATTGAAATTTGATATTTTGGTTCAGTTATGTGCGAACACTTGGTGCTTTTTAGTGGGTTTGATGTTAATATAAATCAGCACCTTGAGCACTTTACAATGTTTATCTCAAACTGAGACACGTTTTTTTGTAGGATAAGAGAAAAAATGAAAGCTACACTACACCAAATCTAGGAAAGAAACACCCGACAGGTCATTGACCATAATTTGGAGAATCCCTTGATTTGGAGCACCGAAACAATAACCGCCAAGTGGAAGAGAAGCATCATAGGAAGCCATGCTATCCGCAACCTGTTACCTTCACCCTAAATATGCTCAAATTAATCACCCAATCACTCCGCAAAAGCTCATGAGTCGCTTGAACAAGACAAGCGTAAGAATTATGCCTCACACCTTCTTTCTGAATAGCATCAACCATGAACTTATTATCAACCTCAACTACCACCCTCCTATAACCTTTATCAAAAGCTAGATTCAGACCATCCAACGCGCACCAAAATTCAGCTTAGGCAATTAATCGAACACGAGCTAATAGTGCGGGTAAGACCACCAAGCCACGAACCATTAGCATTCCTGATTAAACCACGAGTCGAGGCTCAGAAATCACTACGGCGAATAGACCCATCCGAATTGATTTTAACTCAACCCACCTCCGGTGGCTTCCATC
Source organism: Euphorbia schlechtendalii (assembly GCA_949673415.1). Taxonomy (NCBI): domain Eukaryota; kingdom Viridiplantae; phylum Streptophyta; class Magnoliopsida; order Malpighiales; family Euphorbiaceae; genus Euphorbia; species Euphorbia schlechtendalii. The sequence goes on along the minus strand of CATIWQ010127141.1, from coordinate 2,743 downwards.
CAATAAGCAAGCAATCTCTAGCTGCCAAATGACCACTCATATTATCCTCAGCCATCGCCCAAAAGTTGAATTATGTAAACATTTCCCATTTCTTTTTCCTAAAATTAGTAATCATCCCGATTATTATCGAAGCAAGCAGGCACAAGAAATAAAAGGATATCACGAAGGCTATTGATGATAGAGAATATTTTAGTATTCCCTATATTTCAAAATAGCTATCATTTTTACGTTGTTTGTCACAATATCAAGGTCACATTAATTAAAACAATCAAAAATTCAAAATACTTATTTACCCCTACGACTTTTATTAAATTGAAAATTGATTGGATACTTTATTCTTTTTATCATTTTCAATATGCATTAAATAAGCTTAAAATTATCCTTCTATTTTCATTCCTAGGGTTCCTCCGCTAGGGTTTGTGCCTCCTTTGGTTCTCTTGCCATATGGCTTCTTGTTTCTTTGTTTATATGGGTTTCTTTTCCCGAGAGTGATTGTGTTGGTTTTTTCGGTGGCTATGACGCACTGTACGGATGAAATAACTAACTCATACGAAGGTGTTTACATCAATGAGGCTGACGAAGATGACGTATTTGTATGTGATGAAGATGACGTGATTAATGACGAATCTGTAAAACAGTTTCTCCTTCTAGCGAAAGTAATAACGGAGAAACAGTTTAATATGGGGAGTTTCGGTCCTACGATGTCAGGCATTTGGAAACCGGTCAAGGGAATAGATATAAGGATGATTGATTCAGGCTTATTCTGCCTCTGACTATACCGCTAGCTTGATGTTGATCGAAATCTCTCCAACGGACCCTGGACGTATGAAAAGCGACTGATCATCATAAAGTCGTTGGGATTAGGGCTCAATTTGAACTCCATACCAATGACGGAAATAGATATATGAGTGCATGTCTTCGAGTTGCAGGCATGTTTTTGGACGGAATGTATGGCTAGAAATATTGGTAACTACAAAGGAACGTTTGTAAGATCGGATAAGAAATCCTTGGATGGCTTTTGGATATGCTATATTTGTATATGTGTGTGTATCGATATCTATAAACCTCTAAAGACAAGAAAGAAGATAAAGAAGTTGAACGGAGATTATAGTGAAGTTCAGTTTAAGTACGAATGATTACCAAACTTTTGCTTCTTCTGTAGAGTTATTGGGCACTAGGATAAATTCTGGGAGGCATGATTCAAAGCGCCACTAGAAAAAAGAGACCTGAAATTTAATGCATCATTGAGAGTGTATATAAGGAGCTCTCCTTCTTAAAAGGAAACTCAATGGACAACATTTTCAACGAGGGCCGGTGGAAGTGAATCGCAGGAGGGGAAGAAGGTTGTAAGCACGCTGAATGAACCTGTGGCTATTGATATTATTAGTGGAGCTCGGCAAATAGCAGTGGTCTCTAAGCAGGCTACCCCAGCTTAGATGTGATAAGTGTATAATTACACTTATTATCATTATAATTTTACACAATAAACACTATAGTTTAAGTCATTTTTATACTTCATAAAAAAGATTTCACATGGTATATAGTTGTTTTTTATGCAAATGTAGATACTAGGTAAATCATGGGAGTAAAATGATCTAAAATGGAATTCTATGAAAAAAAAGTGAAAAAGGTGCAAAAAGATGCGTGGAACTTAAAAATTTGGCTTAGAATCGAAGCTATCAAAGATCGGTGAAGTTACAAGGAGAGTTCTAAAGAAAACTCAATTCACGATCGCGACAATACCTCGTAGTCATGACCTGTTCACATCAGAATCAAAAATCTGCTAATCAAAGGTTCACGGACATGAATCACATATCATGGCGACATGGACGGTTTTCTGGTATTATCTTCTTAAATTACCAACCGCCAGATAAGCATGATCAACCACCATCAACCGTTGATGAAAATACATGTATCAGGAGTCAACCAATCATGAAAACGTGCTTATCCATTGTGGATTGAATCAAAGGCTCTCAACCAATCACATTGAAGAGATGCAATCTTTCACCAATGGATGTGACTCTTCGTTTGGATAGATGCAACCCTTCGAACTCTATAAATAGGGCTTCATTTCCTCACAAATTTCATTCAACACCAGAGTGCATCAAGGTGGGTATGGATTGTGAGTGATTATGTGTGTGTTATAGTGTATGTGTATGCATAGATAGAGAGTAAAAATGTCTAGATTTCACTACGTTCATAAGTGTTTGCGAGAAAATGTATAAGTGATTCAAATCCTTATTCAATCACTAGATTTCTCTACATATTCGAGCATTTGTTGTATGAGTATAATTGCAAAGCACTTATCAATAAAAGTTTTCGTTCTTCAACATTCGTTTGTTCGATATTCACAAAGAATAGCATCCTAGCGGAGGTTCTGTACGGGCCGAGACTGAATTCAAAGCAGACGCAAGAATTGAGGGAATTGACGGCTCCCATTAAAGAGTGGATACAGTTTGATCAACTTTAGCTTTCACTTGCATACGTTACAAATTTGCTTTACTTTCTACTTATACTGTCTATTTCGAAGTTTAAGGTATGTCTATTTGTTATAATGTGTATTTCGTGTTGAGTCTCTTATATTAATCAAGTTATATGCATTGGAGTTAATTTTAAGAGTAGTTTCGGGGTTAACAATATCGTGTATAATCACTGGATCTGTGATATAACACTGTTTAGAAAAGTCATTTCATGTGTTTCTCTGCGGTGAATAATTGAATATCTGAGTGTCTAGAACCGAGTC
>CATIWQ010127122.1:0-17046 GCA_949673415.1 Euphorbia schlechtendalii | reverse complement strand
TTGGAGTTATATAGATTATTCAATTACATTGACTTGACATGTCAATTAATTAATAATCGATTCTTCATCAAGTCTTGTAACATTGCATGTACAAGAAATCCCAGATTAGTAGTTCTAAGCGCACGATCCTTTGGGTCTGTCTATATGTTGGTAATGAGATTCACCCATAGACTGTAAGCGGATTCTAACAAACCATTACAGCCCCCAATTGGGATAGAATACAGTCGTGTATTAAAGATACTGAACCCAGTAGTTATCTCACAATGTCCTTTGCCAGCTGACATCAATATGATAAACAAGAGGCATGGTGCTTGTCACCTCTTATGTATTTCATCGTATTTCTTGATCTAGAATAAAATGATAAAATAAGTCAATGACTTATTAGACGTCCTTATCACTTTTATTCATCAAGTGGCCGGTGATTCATTTCGATTTATCAAATCGAATGACAATCCTATCACTTCAACACTACTACTAATGTGGTCATGAAATATACCGAGCATACCCCGTACTTGTAATCCAATATTTAAAGATCCGTTAGTAATATACTAGAGCATACTCATTTCCACATCCGTAATAAGTTGAAATCAAGTCCAAGGACAACTGAGACCTACTCAGCAAATTTTCTATGACATACAACCATGTGACTTTGCTGTGTGGATCGGTTCAGCCCCATGTTTCCAACATGTGCCCATATTCATGATCTACTTTACCAAGTGACATAGCAACTACATTGCTATAGATCATCCAACATACAAGTCTTTCGTTTTATTCATTTCCATGATTAAAACAGACTTGGGACATTTATGATTATCAATCAATGGATACTCTACTCATATTATAACATAAGGTATAAATGCAGTAGATTATTGCCTTTATAATATGATACTGCATGAACCAATGCTTTTAGAACTAGGGCACATCAACAATTCCAACACTTAGGCAAATAAGGGGGACAATGAGCACCACTTTCTGCTCATTTTTCAATTTCATTGACATTTGTACATTTAATTGGCCGTATTTTATTATATAATAAATTATATTATTATTAATATTTTCTTTTAAATTTTCAACACGTGATATGTATGAAGCGTACAAGAAATATCCCTTTTTTACGAGAAAATCCGCTTTGCAACAACTAGAAATGTGGAGTATGTAATTCTTAGCTACGTTGGTTGCAAAAATGAGTGTTTCTTGCCCGAATTCCTTTTCAACTGTACTTCTCTGGTTAAATTAAGAACCAATTTTTGTTCTCTAAACCCTATTGGTAAGGTAAATTGGGTAAGTCTTAAGGCACTGAAACTAGTTGAATGTAGGTTTTCCGATCAAGCAATTGAATGTATTATACCTGGTTGTCCGTTACTTGAATTGTTTGAATTAATTGATTACAATCCTAAAAGGCTTGCTATTACTTCGAAATCTTTGAAAAATTTGGTTTTAGTTAGAATTAAGGTTGACAGTATTGAAATTTCGTGTCCAAACCTCGTAACATTGTCTATCAAGAGATTAATAATGGACGATCCTATGTTGTGTGATCAAGCCATTAAATATGTTCCGTCTAACAGCTTGTAACTTGAATTGCTTTTGTTAAGCGAATGTAAAATGCTTAGTCACCCTGTTATAGCTTCCCAATCTTTAAGAAGATCATTTATGGGCAACAATCACTGCATCTATGATTTCGAAACGTGTAGCCAAAAGCTAGAGTATTTGAGGATTTGGGGCATTATAAAGGTTACGAATGCGAAGTTACGGAATGTGCCATCCTCACTCTGTGCTGATCTTGGTTTTGCGCTTAGTAACTACAAGTCGACAAAAGAAACTCGTAAACACTTTACTGAAGATATTTTGCAACAACTTCAGCATGATAAGGAGTTAAGCGTAATATTTGTTATCAAGGCAACTTAATTATCTGAACTTTACATATAAGTACTTTTCTTGTTCTTAATATCCATTTCCATGTATGTTGGATTTGTAGATTTGGATGGAATTTGAGGCGTGCTTTTAAATATTCCTCTTCGGTTTACACTTCTATCCAGAATAGCATGTCTTCTTCGAAATTTAACTATCCTCGAGACATTAGGTGTTAAAATGTGCTTGGGTGATCAAGTAAGTTTTTGTTTCCTGAATTTCTAGTTTATTTCAAGTATTATAGTAATTTCTATTTCCAGTACGCTGAGGATGAGCCAAAGTTGGATGGTTTTGGAGAAAACTATTGGAGTTCGAATGCGATTGGTTTCGAATGTTTGGTATCACATCTTAAGACAGTTACGATTTATGGTATCCCACCACTGAGAGACATTAAACCTAAGCGTATGCTTAACTTTATCCAGTTTCTACTGAACAATGCGAGAGTGCTAGAAAATTTGACAGTTGTATTGATAGGAAGTTGCCATGATACAGATTATACGTTCAAAGCTTGTCAAGAATTATTCGGTTTCGCCAGATGCTCAGAACATGCTACTGTTGAGTTGACAGCCCAACGTTCTTTGCCCGCCTCAATTTTTTTAGGTTCCCCAATCCCTTAAATGAGTCTATATCAAAATCTTTCGAGGAAATTTGAAAGTTTTAATAGTTTTTTTGTGCTTCGTGAGTAGATAAATTTACTCTATTTATTCAGAGATTATTGTTAACTCATGATGTAATGTTGCATTTGAATTCGTTCTGTTATTTATCAACTGATGTCTTTCAATAGTTTAGTGTGGTTGTTGGTTTGATGCTCCTTGGCGACATGTTAAGCATAAACGCTGAACGTAATAGAACAATGACATCAAAGTAACATTTAAACAGGTCTAGGCGGAGATTTTGAAAAAGTGATTTGAGAGAATTATTGAAGGATGAAAAAACATCGAGAAATTATAAATATGCCGTGAGACGGACCCACCACCAGAGTGAAGTATTGCAAATCAATATTTGTTGTAGAAAAAGCTAAAATGCGGGTCATGCTTGGGCCCAATACGTGTCAGTCAGATAAGACATGGGGTAAGCTGATGAATTAAATTACAAAAAGATCCATGGATCCACTATTGTTATGACAATATTGTCCCATACAGAATTTTTCTCCAACGGCTACATTTCTGCCATTGAACTCAGCTTCTAATAAAGATCTCTCTTTATTTTGGGTTTCTCACCATTCCTAAGCTCTAATCTACAAAACAACACACGCTCCTTCTCTCAGTTCCATTACCATTCTCTCTCTCTCTCTCTCTCTCTCTCTCTCTCTCTTTCTGTGTCTTGGCGTCATGGATCGCGAGTCTGAGTCTTTGATCATCAATGGCGAACCAGAGATTGGCGACGAATTCTATGAAAAAATTGAAGCACCTAAGTTCGTCGACCTCACTGCCCCAGATCCCTTCCAACCCGGCGAAGATCGGTCCTGGTTCTGTTTGCGAGTCGGTGAGTTTCTCTTTCAAAATTTTACGTTAGTAATTCCTCTCTTTTTCTGGGTTTTTCTTCAATTAACTTCCTTGTGTCTTATCTGCTTCAACTTTTCCCTTTTCTGCTTCGAAAATAAAATTGTTGGGTTTTCGTGTTTAGCTAGCTGCAAATATAGTTTAAGTTCTTTATATGCTACGGAGAAAGCATCTAGGAAAGAGGCGAATTGGATTTAAATCTGAAAAATAACTTTTGAGAGATTGACTTTCCATATGGTATAATTTTTCAAATTCAAAACAGTTGATGAATCTAGCCAATTTGTTGGTACTTGGATCCAGCTTGAACAAAACATATGACATTGTCGATAATTAGAAGTACGCCTTGTTCATTAATATATCGGAAATATTCGCAGATCCTATTATGGTGGCACAATTTGCAAGAGTTGTGTTTTTAATTGAAGATTCCATTCTCTTGTTAGCTAATTTTTCTATTAGTGATTAGAATGTGTCTATATAGCCCTTTATGTTCAAATATTTTAAGTGCCTCAATCATCCGTCGGTTCTGTTTTTCCAGGATGTGACCAAAACCATGATGAAGAAATGGACTCCGAAGCAATCTACAAAAATTTTGTTCTCCGGGTTAGTTACAAGTGCTTTAATCTTCAAGTCTTAGGTTTCTGATGTTATATCATACATAAATTTTGGGAAATAAGGTGTTGAATTCTGCAGGTTATGGCCGCAAGAAGTCCCAATATTCGTCTTCGGAAAGCTCTCTGCAGAAAAGATACAGGGTACGGATATATATATATATATATATATATATATATATATATATATATATATATATATATATATATATATATATATATTTCTTTCTTCTCTTTATGCCTGTAACTAAGTTTGTTCTAACATTGCTTTCTCCTTTATATGCTGTAGTCTTGATGTGAAATGCCCACGGACGGTTCCTGCAAAACCTTCAAAGTCTAGAGTGACGCGAATGGCTCTGATCTCTTCAATATCTAAAAGAATAGTCGACACCAAGGTTAAAGTCAAGCCTCTTTCGAAGAAAAATGCAACCCCGAAAGGAAACATTAAGCGGGCTTCCATTAAAGCTAAGGCTTTGACTACTCCACGATCAAAGAAGCAGTTGGCAAATCCTGAAGCATTTCGAAGTGTTAGGAACCCGGGAACAACAGCCAATGCTGCTTCAAATAGTAGAAAAGTGGTAAAAACTTTGGTGTTTGATTCACCAAAGAAGGCAGCAATGACGAAGATTTCGGTGGATTTGAATACGCCTTTGAAAACCTTGTGTGCTGGGATGAAGAAGCTTGAGATCAACAGTGGAAAGAAGCAAACTTTGGGATATAATCGACCATTGCCTTCTGAAAGTTCTAGAAAACAATTCAGAGGACGAGAGGTTAAAAGCAGAGTTTTTGATGGCCTCAATTATCAGAAGGACAAAGTCCAGCAAGCCGAATCTTCTAGATGTTTGGTGAAAAATAAGAAGGAAAACAACTTACAGAAGAATCACGATCCTTTGTGTTCTGAAAGGGTTGTAAATGATATGAATGACACTGAGATTGAGGTGAAAACAGTGAACGGTTCAGATGGAGTTTGTTCTAATACTACTGAAATCCCAAGGCTTTTGTCTAATGAGAACAATGTTGAAGCTCTTACAGATGCTAGTAGAATTGATTTGAATTCTTTGTTGGGTTCTGAAGAGAGGAGCTCTGAAAATGATGACAATGTTTCTCGATTTCAACCTCTCGAGGAAACCATGGAGAAGAATGATAAAGGACAGACTTTGAATTCTGATAACAAGGGAAATGATAGTGAAGAAATGGATGGTGATGATAAGGAAAATACTTCAGCATCTGATGATAACAGGTCAAAACCTCAATTCAGTTTCTTATTTTATTGCCAAATAATGCGTTTTAAATTCTTCAATTACTTATCAGTAGTATTTTATTTGCAGAAAATTGGATGTTCAGACAAGTCACAAAGAACACAAGATTTTCGGCAGACATAAAAATCTGAATGGAAATCAAGAGGTATACCTTATTGCTTTCGAAATTCGCAGTAATAGATGATTATTAGTGTGTTTTGAAATAAAAAAAATGAAGGAATTCAACTGATTCCAACTTATTTTGTATACAAAAGTTTCAAGCTTTCAATATAAATGAAATGAATTCAACTAGTTTCCTTCAATATATGGTTTCCAAACACACTCTATATCATCTTTTGTTTATTGTCAATGCTTTCCAGTTTCTGATTTTTTTCTGTATTGAGAATATAACAGACTACTACTGCAAAAAGTAAGCGATCTAAAGAAAGCTCTACACCCACTTCCAATGGTGCTCAATGCCTGAAGCTGAAGAAACAAAAACCCACAAATCCGAAGCCCTTTCGGCTAAGAACTGATGTATATGTTCACTATCTATATTTAGTGACTTTTATTTCGCTTTAATGGAGTCTAAAATGTTAAGATATCACAGGAACGAGGAATTCTCAAGGAGTCGAATTTGGAAAAGAAAATGTGCTCTACAGGAGGCAACTCACACAATGCACCCCGAGTGAGTTTTTCCTTCTAACTGAAAACCTCTTTTTTGTTATTGGATACACGAGAGTATAAACGATAGTTTTGTTCATCCCACAGAATGCGAAATGCGTAGAGCAAAAAGAGAATCAAGACACTGCGGAAGATGACATTGAAATGGACAGACAGAATCGTCAGCCTGTAAGTCTAATGGAACATAGAACACAAAATCATTTTGATTTTACTCCTAAGGCATTCTAAAGCTCACACCAAATAATGCATTTTGCAGCAAAACATGACTAACAGAATGAAGATCGGTAAAGAAAGGATGGGGCGAAAAGTATCTTCTTCAATACCACAGAGACATACAATTTCTTCCAAGCAGAAACAGGTTGCATCACAGCAGAAAACAGGCCATGATAATTCCACCCCTAAATCAGAGAATAGCACTAGCAAGAGCAAGTCGCCTTCTGTACAGAAACTATTGAGCCTTAAAGAGTGAGTTTTCGTTTGCTAAATTTCATTGATCAATTAACCAAGACATTCTAGTAAGTTATGCTAAATTCGCAAGAGTACTCATGCAGGGAAGCATCAACTGAAAATGAATTCGCTATGGCAAAAACCAGTAAACTCGGCACAATAGCTGAAACCGGCCCAACCATTTTAAGAGCCACAGCAACATCAAAGCAGAGAGAAAATGGTGCTTCAGTAGCAACTAAAGCTTCTGCAACCCCTTCTTCTAGAAAGCCCAAAACCATACCTAAAGAACCAAACTTTCATAGCATCCATACGCCGAAAAGCTGCACTAGGAAAGTTGCGACTTAAGTAAGCTGTTGTTGGCATTGAATTTTACTTGTGTTTTTTGTTCAATTGATTCATTGAATTTTTGAAGATTTTTTGTTATGGAAAAATGAACTTGATGACTTGATGTTTGTACACTATCCTATATGAATTGAGCATATATTATACTCCATTGAATTTATTTTCGCCAAATGTCAAGCAGTTAATAAATTTTTCAAATTCAACTCTTTGAACTTTCACAAAATAATGAAGTCATTTTCTTCTATTTGAAGAAATTTAATATCTCTTGGTTTGACAATTCAATATGCTGATCCATAAATTTTTGCTGTGTACACAAAAATACAAATTTCGTGCATATGTAAGCAAAGATCACAAAATTCAAAATAGTTTATGTGATGTTCTAGCTCTCCCACCTAATCAATACGTTGAGGTTTCACTATCCCTGAAAAGATGACTTGAATGACCAAAAAAAAGTCTTCAACTTCGGCCGGCAGTCAACTGAGGGCAGTCCTTGCTGGTATTTTTTACCCTGAAGAAACTTGAACATTTTGCTGCAATTTTTCTACTTTTCCTGAGAAACAAACAGAAAATACCATCTAGTCCAAGCCTATCTCCCAACCATGAATCTCTATTCATATATTGTAACAAGGCTTCTTGTTCTCGCCTTACAACTTATCTCGATCCTCGTTTTAGCTACTGGATTATCATTCAACTACAGCAGTTTTGACGCTGATGATCCAATCACCTTTGCAGGAGCCGCAACTCTAACCGACCGATCTCTTCAGCTTACAAAGCAATCAATTTCGAGCATCGGGCGAGCTACTTATAACGAATCTTTGTATCTTTGGAACAGAAGTTCAGGCAATCTCACAGACTTCAGAACCCATTTCTCTTTTGTCATCGATTCGCAAGGCGATATGAACTATGGAGATGGGTTGACTTTTTTTCTCGAGCCAGAAGGCTCGAAGCCTCCTCCCAACATGGTCAGAGGCAGCACTCTTGGTCTCACAAGCGATTGGCAGGAAACAAATACAACAGCAAATCATTTCGTGGCCGTCGAGTTCGATATCTTCGATAACGCTTTTGATCCTACGGTTGGGAAGGAACATGTCGGGATTGACATCAATTCTCTGCGATCTGTGGCGAATGTTAGTTGGATGACTGCGGTTGAACGGGGCAGAGTCGTTGATGTTTGGATTACGTATAATTCTAGCACACAGAATCTCAGCGTCATCTTCACTGGTTTTCGAAATGCTGCCCAAGAGCTGCAGTATCTGAACCATATACTCGATCTTCGAGATTTCCTGCCGGAAAAGGTTGTTATAGGATTTACAGGAGCAACGGGAAATGACACCGCTTTGCACAGCGTGTTATCCTGGGATTTCAGATCAACCTTGGCGGAGAATAATGCGGTCCGATTTCCAAAACGGGAAAGCAAGACAGGACTCATAGTTGGTTTAGCTACTGGTGGTTTTATACTTGGTATAGTTATAATCGGTCTTGTCGTTGTTTACCGAAAGATATCCACGAAGGACGAAGAAGGTGTTCATATACTAGACGATGAATTTGAAAGTGGTATCGGAGCGAAGAGATTTTCGTACAACGAGCTGGCTCGAGCCACCGACAACTTTAAGGACGAAAAGAAGTTAGGCCAAGGAGGATTCGGAGGGGTCTACAAGGGATTCTTGAGAAACTCGAACAGTTACGTTGCGGTTAAAAGAGTATCGAGGGGTTCAAATCAAGGTGTTAAGGAATACGCAGCGGAAGTGAAGATCATTAGCCGTTTGAGGCACCGAAATTTGGTGCAACTCCTCGGCTGGTGTCACGAAAGAAAGGAACTTTTACTCGTTTACGAGTTTCTCCCTAACGGTAGCCTAGATTCTCATCTTTTCAAACAAAGCAACACTCTTACGTGGGAGTCGCGATACAAAATCGCGCAAGGTCTCGCCTCGGGATTGCTTTACTTGCACGAAGAATGGGAACAATGTGTAGTGCACAGAGACATAAAACCGAGCAACATAATGCTGGATTCAAACTTCAGCGCTAAACTTGGCGATTTCGGGTTAGCGAGGCTCGTGGATCACGGGAAAGGATCGCAAACGACGGTTTTGGCCGGGACGATGGGTTACATGGCCCCCGAGTGTGCCACGACAGGAAAGGCTAGCAGAGAGTCGGATGTGTATAGCTTCGGGATCGTTGCATTGGAGCTAGCTTGTGGGCGAAAACCGATCGACACATCGGTGGACGAGGATGAAGTGCATTTGGTCAACTGGGTTTGGAGTCTTTATGGGAAAGGGAAGTTACTAGAAGCAGCTGACCCGAGACTCTGTGGAGTATTCGACCAGCAGCAAATGGAGCGGTTGATGATGGTCGGGTTGTCATCAACTCACCCGGATGAAAATCTTAGGCCTTGTATAAGACAATCAATACATGTGCTTAATTTTGAAGCTGCATTGCCCGTTTTACCCCCAACAATGCCAGTGCCAACGTACTATAGTCAGCCACCGAATACTTTTTATGGTTCTACTGGATCTTCACAGGGAGGCGAACACCAGTCTTCGAGCTATGGTTTCGTTTCGGAAGCCTCACAGATCACAAAATCTGCTGTATCATCCACCTCTCAGTCACATTCTTTGAATTGATTTTTTATTGAAAAGTTCTTTTGCAATCCCTTTTTGGTGTATAATTATTTGTTCTTGTGATATCAATTCTACTCATGACAAATTTCTAAGTTTATCAGGGTAGCCTTTATTTTCCCCTAGAGATAGATGTCTAAGTTTTCTTAAAGATTCCTTAAACAATCGTTCGTTTTCTTCTACATTGATCGGGCATTTCTTGACAATTTCATGTTGTTATTATGCATGTTAATATTTTTTGCATTCTCAATTCAATAACAGCATTATTTCGACAGTCCTGTTTTTCGCAACTGTCATGCGAGTTAATTTCTTTCGGCCAATCACAATCGTTTATTTAGCAGTCATATTTTATTTTATTTTTGTGATTTTTCAACAAAATTATAATATATACGTTTTCGTTTGTCCATAAACAAGAGGATTTACAAAGACACATGCCTTTTATTCCATGTTTGACTCGTGACACATTTTATAAAAGAAAAAAAACAAGAAAGGTTCAGCAACCGTTGTCATCAGCTTGATAAACATGATACAATAAATAACAAATTAATTCAACTATAAAGTAAAATCTAAATTCAAAATAATAAATTATAAAACCATTATTTATACCTTTAATAAACAAGTAAATTAACTCTAAAATAGTTAAAGCGTTCTACTTTATAAATTTTAGAAATTGAAAATTTAATATAAAAATTAAATGTTTAATTCCTCCATACTTTACTGTTTTTTTATTTAAACATTTGACAATAAATTTATCAAACAATTATCCCATTAACCTCCTTGGTCACCAACATACCGGGTCAATAGATTTTCAATAGGTAAACTATATAATAGGTTAGTGTCACCGAATTTGAGTTTTCCCAGTTCAATCGATCGGATTAGAAAAAATTGTATCATGTGGACATGAGAAAGGGAACACTCATTGCAAGCTTTCTTTAAAAAAATATTTTTACAATTTTTTTAGGACATCAACGGCCGAAAACCATGGTCAAGGGTCAACAATAATCTGTTCCACCAAAATGTGTTAGGTATATTCTTTCACTAACATCAGTATAAATTTTTTAGAAAAAATATATAGCACAAATATCCAAAATTAGTGGTCCTCACTGATTAACATGTATATTAATAGAAACAAAATATTGTAAAAGTGTGCTACAACAATTTAACTGAATTATAAAGTCCACAAGTAACTAGTGTGGTGGACAATATATACTTTTTCTCTTCTAATTCGTTAAATTGCAACATTGCATAATTATAATTTTATTGTGAATATATATATATATATATATATATAAACATTACTTGTGTTTCTTTTCCTACATAAGTTATTGGTTTTTCATCTTTTAATTTTAAAGACAATATATTTTTATAAAAGTTTTGTATTTTTTATATTTTACATAATCATGATATCTTTTCTTGTTGATGGTTACACTTATTTTCATCACGCAATTCTTGAGAATGCTTCCAAGAAATTTAAGTTTTGTAGTCGAAACCTCTTTTAATAGAAACAACTTGAAAGACTATAATTTTACTAATTGATACAATATCAGTCCCTAATATAAATACGTAATTGCAATTGTAAACCTCACTCTATCAGTGCACACCGTTTGATATAAGAATAATTGATGGAGATTAAATAAATGTGATGCGTCCTCCTTTTTTGCAATACTGTAGTCAATCATGGCATCTCCGTAGCTGTAAGGTACCAAACATTGATTTTAAATCTTGTTTATATATATAATTCTTCGATCTTATTATCTTATGAACAGTCTCAGTGCACAAGCATTGTCTATTGAATGCCAAGACTATATAAAAAAATATTGGGTAGCAGCTTTTTCTTTTTTCTGCTATAATTTGTTTTTTTATCCAGTGGAATAGCAGCTTTTTTTAAAAAAAAATATACGGTGATAATAAAGTTTCCATTACTTTATCTTGTAATGTCGTTGGATTAATATTTTTCATAGTTAATTTACAGTAGGCTGAGTGCACATGTATCCCGACAAATTCTCCCCCTCCTAGCCTTTTAGTTGAGTTCGTTGACAAATGCAACCATTTGATTGTCATTTGCTTTCGGTTTTTGTTTTCTTTTTTATTTGCTTTTTATAGTTAATAATATTTGCGGCCGATTTTCTAGCCTCATCTCCATTTAAGAAAATGATGCGATGATTGATTCAATTGTGATAAGAGTCAAATCAAGATTTACTTAATTAAAAATAAAATTATGTTATCCCACACCTTAATCTTTAATCTTTTGTACATAAACAAATTAAATTACATTTAGTATACGAACAAACATATTCATGCTTTCAATCTGTTTTTTTTTTTTAAAAAAAAGCACAAGTTCATATATATGAACGCATTTTGCGTTGCTTTCCACAAGCCTAGTTTCAGCATACTATCTAGGAAAGTATATGGATCATTACCTTCTATATGAGTAAAAGAGTGGTTGATAAATAAACAACTCTACTCTAAATTTGGAAAATAAATTTAGAGAATAACTTCCATTTTTCTTTTATCCTTGTTACCTTGCATGCCTACTTTTGCATTAAACTTACACTTGCAATCATTACTATTTTTATGTGAAATTTGATAAATAGTGTGAGTTGTTACTGACATTAGTGCAAATATTATTAGTTAATTCATATCTACTAGATGGTGAAGAAGGTGCTCATATCCTATACCACGAATTTTAAAGTTGTAAGGAGCGAAAGAGATTTTTATATCACAAATTAGCTACCGATAATTTTAGGATGAAAGGAAGTTAGGACAAGGAGGATTTGGAAGCTGCATTGCCTATTCTACTACCAACTATGCCCATCTCGACATACGTTACACCCCAACCGAGTGCTTTTTATAATTCTACGGGTTGTTCACTAGGAGACGAACACCAATCTTCGAGCTATGGTGTTCTTTCAGAAATATCACAGCTTACTAAATAAGCAGGATCATCTACTTCTCACTCACTTCACATTCTTTAAAATTATTTTACGTGCACAATTTATTGAGAAATTTTATTTGCAATCCTTTTTCGGTGTATAACTAAATATTCATATTTCCAATATGATTTAGTCAAGTGTTTATTCTTCCGAGAGATTTTTCATAATCTTACATAAGTTGTATAAATTTATTTTATTGGTTATTTAAAAGAATAATTTATCCACATTGCTTTTGTAAGTGAAATTGTTAAATGTTTGGAAATAAATGTGTATTTGAATTAAGATTCTTTAAAGTTGCATATTAGTAAAGTTATTGATTAACTTGAACAAATCTCAATCATCTATTAAATTTAAATGGTTGAGATTTAGTGAATTGTGTACTTAAATAAAATCATCCGTCCCCATTCTTGTTTCCAGAAGTATGTACGAGATTTATTAACATTTGGCAAATGTAGTTCTAATCATCTAACAATTACTAAACCTCTTTGAATAATCAAATCTCAATTATAATTTATTCCAACTTTACCACTTAAAGAATAGATTCCCAAAAATTTATTTGTTGTTTTTATAATACATATCATATTGTATTAAATTTTAATTAAATATAGCATTATTTATGACTTATTTTCTTACCCATTTAGTTCACCAAAGTTTTTACCCAACAACATTTAGATTTGATTTGAGTTGGACTGTTGATAAAATAGGCTGAAATCTGACATTCGAACTGAACCTAGAAGAATAGAAAAACAAAGCATCAATGTTAACAGATTAGTAAAACAAAGCATCAATGTTCACTCAAACTGAACCTGAAATAAATGTGTTTTGAATTAAGATTCTTTAAAGTTGCATATTAGTAAAATTATTGATTAAGTTGAACAAATCTCAATCATCTATAAAATTTAAATGGTTGACATTTAGTGAATCGTATACTTAAATAAAATAATCAATCCCCATTCTTATTTCCTGAAGTATGCACCAGATTTATTGACATTTGAGTTCTAATCATCTAACAATTACCAAACCTTTTTAAAAAATCAAATCTCAATTATAATTTATTCCAACTTTACCACTTAAAGAATAGATTCCTAAAAATTCATTTGTTGTTTTTATAATACATATCATATTGTATTAAAATTTAACTCTTTCACTTCAATAAAATAGGAACGAAACAGAAACAAAAAGGCTACATGTAGCAAAAATATACAAATAAGCAACTAAAAAACTATTAAAATATGAGTAGCAAAAATATATTTAAATAAAATAATATTTTTTCCATAAAATTATATGTAGCAAAATACATTCAAATAAAATATTAGTTTCTCCATCAAAATAAATAAAAGTTCTTGACCATAAACTTCGCCCGCGCAGAAGACAATTTGCACTAGAAACGATTTTGAGTCATTTCTTTCATGTGCGTGAAAGAGCCCATCTTATCCATCTCACATATTTTCAAGCCTATTACTTAAAATATTCATTTAAATTTTTTTATATGAGATATTTTCTTTTAAAAATAACAAGAAAATTTAAGGTTTTCAACACAAACACTTGGCTGTGACCAATAGGAAGCATTGATTAGTGGGAATCTTCTCCTTTGTATCTTACACATGTTAAATTTTGAATAAGAAATATTAAAGGGGACACAGATTTTTTTTCATTGCATTGCAATGTACACTAACTTTATCTTACTATTTGAATTCTTCATTATCTCGTACCTAAATTACTTCCTAAATTTTCTCTATTTATTTACTTTTTCTCTTTTAAATTTTTTATCATTACTTATCTAAATATTTGTATTTTATATTTACTCTTTCCATCTCTTAAATTTTTTTATTTCTTATCTAAACTATTTTTAATTCTCTATTTTATTTTTACTGTTTTTAATCTATTAATTTTTTTATTTCTTACCTAAACTATTTTTTAATTATATACTTTATATTTACTATTTTTAATCAATTTTCAAAAAAATTTCTCATTCTACGTTTTTCAACTCTCCTGCCAACAAATTTTGCATTTAGAAAAAATGTTAATTTAAACAAAAATTATACTTTATTTATATTGTCAATTGTGTGTCGGAACAAAATTTCTTAGCATCGATTATTAGTTTCTTCGAATAAACAATTCAGATGTGAATGAGGTCTGATGTTTTTTAGAATAAGTTTTTAAAGTTTGACCTCCATTCTTTGTACAGAACCAAATTTTTTTTACATTTTATGTATTTTATTTCAATTTTAAATACAATGTACAAAGAACTATCACCATAATGTTATCATAAAAAAATTTATGTCTATATTGTAATACATTCATTAATTATAAAACAACAAAATTCATAATTCGGAATATCAATTCAACAACAAAATATCTCAATGGTTTTGAAATACAAAATCTGCATGAAGTTTTTTTTATTATTTTCCTTTCACTTTGCTTAAACAAAAGCCAAGAAGTAATCTTTTTGAATAAACTTTTCGTCATTCAATGAATCATATTTCCAAATTCTGGTTCATTTTATTATAGAGGAAGAGAAAACAATCGATACTTAGTTACGTATTTCATTCAAAATTATTTATTTAGTTTCAACTGCTATTCTTATATATTAATTAAGAATAAATTCCAAAAAAATAGAATGAATTAAGCTCAAAAACGAAAATAAAAATAATTTTTTTTTCTAAAACTAAACGTGCATGTAATTTTATCCATCATAAAGTTTAAGAGAAAAAAAGATATACTTGGTTATTTTATAATCGCATAAGAAAAATGATAAAAGAGGAAGAACAATACTCACAAAGTTGGAGAATTTTCAATGGTAAAACTAAAATGCATAGGGGTGTAATTATCAAGAGAGGTGAATGTGTTTAGAAGTTGCTCAATAAAGTTTAGTATGAACTCAAATAAATAAGGTCCCATGAAATATAAATTCAGCAATGTGCTTATTAAAAAATGAAAGATTACAATAAAATGAAAAATTCATATATAATATTGGAGGGAGAAAAATAAGTGAATTATATAATTCTATAAATAAAAAATAAAATTAATAAAATATTTTTTAATTTGGTATATTAAAATAGAACGAATAAATTATTCATTACTAGTATTTAAAATTCATTAAAATTTACCTAAAGCAAATAGATAAATTCAATGTTATTAAATTATGGATAATTTTACAATACATATCAATACATATCATGTAGTGAAGAATTATTCATATATCCACTAGTTTTCATAGGCGATTTGTTATTTTTAAATGTTGTGTGCAATAATTTTTTTCACAAGTGATTACTTGAATGACAAATATTCGATGATAAATGTTTTCAATCTGGATAGAATGATGCAATGAAGCTTAATATGGAAAAAGATAAAATTGTTTAGGTTTGTATTCGATGTTCAATCAAAATGTTTCGATTTGGATGATTTTTGTGTTTTTTTCTGATGAAAACGAACTACTAAAAAATCATGGTTATACATACCAAGCATTGATGCAATGAATTATTTAGTTTCGTAGAACAAATTTCATTTGGAGACTATTGTCTTAAATGTCTTAGAATTTTTGATAGTGAAGGACTTTTGAAGAACTGACTTCTTGAAGTAACCATTTCGAGGGTGTTTTTCAAAATAAATCTTTTTTTTAACTTTAGCTTAAAATTCCTTTTAAGGAGATAAATGAAAAATACTTCAAAATTACTTTTCATTTATTTTCTAAAAATGAATTTTTAAGTTAAAAAAATGAATGAAAAACACTTCACTACTTAATTTTTTAAGTTAAAATTTCATATTTTTATAAGCATTCATAAATTATAAGTTTTGAAAAACACCCGGTATGACATTAGGACTATAAAATCATCGTCCCAATTGTTTATTCAAGCTTGTGGTGCTTACTAAAATGTTAGTCCGAGAATCAATACGACCGCATAATAAAGAAGTTGAGGATCCACATTCCCAGGAAGACATGTTTTTATTAATAAAATGAAAAGATTTTCCCGCTTTTTGAGCCAGCAGCAGTCAACGAAGGGCTTTCCATCCAGGGTATATACCCGGAAGAAAAATAAAATTTCCTGGAATTGTTTACTTTTCCTGAGAACCAAACAGAAAAACATCATCAAGTCAAAGCCAACCTCAAACCATGAATCTCTATTCATACATTGTTACAAAGCTTGTTGTTCTCCCGATCCTCGTTGTAATTATTTTAACAGCCTCGCCGCTCGCCACTGGATTGTCTTTCAACTTGAGCAGATTCCGCGCCGACGGTGATCCGATCACCTTTGAGGGAACAGCAGAACCTCTATCAGACGGAACTCTCCAGCTTACCAGACAATCTAATGGGGGTGTCGGACGAGCCACGTATAATGAATCTTTGTATCTTTGGGACAGAAATTCAGGCAAACTCACAGATTTCGAAACCCATTTTACTTTTAGCATTAATTCGCAGGGCAGTGACAACTATGCAGATGGGTTGACCTTCTTTCTTGTGCCGGAAGGCTCGAAGCTTCCTTCCGACAACATCTCTGCAGGCAGCTCTCTTGGTCTCACAAGTGAGGGGCTGCAAACAAATACTACGGCGAATCGTTTTGTAGCTGTTGAATTCGATCTCTACGCTAATTTTTTTGATCCAACGGTTGGGAAGGAACATGTAGGTATTGACGTCAATTCTATGCGATCTGTCGCAAATATTAGTTGGTTGACTGTGACTGACGGGAGAGAAGTTGATGTTTGGATTAAATATAATTCTAGCACACATAATCTCAGTGTGGTCTTCACTGGATACCGGGATGCTGCTA